>CAKNWW010297488.1:0-15107 GCA_932074435.1 Andricus kollari | reverse complement strand
TAAAACTAAATTCACTCAACTCTTCTGTGACCACTCACTGCAAAGTCAATATTTCGGGTTTTTACTGAATAGTGCAGGTAAAACTAGTTCTTTCAAAAGTACAATTGGGCCAATTTAGTTTTAACTGAGATTTTCAGTTGAAACACAAAATCAGATGGAATTTAACATTTCTTTGGGTTTTTACAAAAGCACTTGGTTACGCCGCGTTTTCACTAGTTAAAAATATTTTTGATAAATGCTCCTGGTATTTTCTCTTTTTAACTAGTCAAAACTAGTTTTAACTGATTTCGTGTATAAACGGTGACATACATCAAAATGCAATACTTTCATTGACAAGTTCAATATTTTTGAAATCAAATAATTAAAATTTTAATGTTCAAAGTTGAAATCTTAGCGATTCAAGGCTTTCTATTTTTAGAAATCCAATTTCAAATGGTTCATTTTTCAGTATATAATTTATAATTGCTCATTTTTAATTCACACAAAAATATTTCAAACTATTAAAAAATGGTTCTTTTTTTTAATTACTAAATTTCAAATTGAATGGGTAAAAAATTTAATATTTTGGACTAAAAAAAATTGATTAGGATTTGAAATTGAAAATGGAATAACTTCTTACCAAAGACTATGTCAAATTTAGAGGATTGATAATTAAACAATTTTAATTTATAAATTTAACAATTTTTTAACAAAAAAAGATGCAGTTTCAAACTGACTTCGGAATTGTTCAATTTAAAGCGTTTCATACTTGACGCTGTTCTATGTTAAATGCAAAAATTAAATTAAATTTATATTTTAATTTAATTATTATTTATTATTATTATTATTATTATAATTATACCATAAAGCCATTTCCCTTTCGGGGTAGGCGTGAATTGCTCGGTTGGAAAGTAGTAGTGTGTGTATGGGTATGTAGGTATACGGTAGATAGGTATATAGGTACATGATATAGATATTTTAGATTGATCTAGAATTCTCGTGATATTTATTTAAAAGACCCGTTCGTTCCGCAACACTGATCCGACTAAATTTTATATCATTTTTAACAGAAAGATGTTTTTATTCGCTTACTATAAATGTGTAAGTCTGCTAATTAATAAGATGTTACAATACAAGAAATGCCGATGGACTGGTTATCAAGTAATTTTTTTGTACGGCCCTGACGTGCTTGTACTTTAACTTTATAGACGAGATTTTTTTCTCGATATTCCAAGATCAAAGTGTTAGGATATCCTTGATGTTTAGTTGTCAGGGATAGAACACGTTAATTGTAGATTTGGTGGTTTGAAATATTACCCTATTTCATTTCAATAAAATGCTGCAATGCCTTCGGTTTACGGAACTAAGTTATGTAAAATTTAACACCCAAATATTCTACGTGAATAAGTTTGTCGATCAATTCACTTCATGCCACCTGAAGTAATGACACATTTTCTAAAAAGCATGAAAAGTGTAAATAATTTCCAACTTCGGTGGCAGTTGGCCTATTTTTAAAAATAGGTAAGAGTTTGTAGTTGAAATTGTCCCTTGTCCGAGTTTGTCGTCAAAATGAGACATTGTCTGTTGTCTTCCGTGTTTGAAAAACTATACCTAAAATACTTTTTAAGCATCAGTTCCAATCATGCCATCGGAAATAATGCATCATTTTCAGAAATCGAGAAGTTTTAGTAATCAGCAACAATAAGTATTCTAGTCAGGCGTCAAAATAAATCATCTAATTGGGAATGAATAGGTCTTTAATTTTGCATGCATTTATCAAAAATTTCCAAAATACTTCTTTTGGGTAGGATTTTCGTCTGAGACGAAGATCCTGGTTTCCTTTGATTTGTGGGGTCATCTCCCAAAAGGCTTCCATTGGGTGAAAAACAACTGTGAATTTTTGTCAAATTTTTTAAACAAGGGAATGTTAAGCCACACCCAACCGTAAAAAATTCGTATTTTCTTACAGGTTACATAAACAATTTGTAGCTTTGCCTGAATATTGTACAAGGTGGTCAGCAAAAGGTAACAAAATAAAAAAGTATAGAAGAGTTGGAAAACCTATCCCAGAAATTAAAAAACACCCCTTTTTTAACATAAGATTGATTTTCGATCACTAATTTCTATAAATTTTGACCACTTCCCACGATATTTAGGCAAAACTAGAAATTCTTTTATCTAACCTGTGAGAAAGTACACATTTTTTACGGTAGGGTGGTTTAACCGTCGTGTTAAACCGTGCTCAATTTTTTTGTTCAAAACATTTGAAAAAAAATCAGTTATTTTTTAAACAAATGAAAGCTTTTTTGCAGGGTAAAACCACAAATCCAAGGTACTTTAACTTTTTGAGTCACTCTAATATATATATATATATATATATAATTTTATACAGATAACATAAACATCATTATTATACTATATATTGCTAACAATAATCTAACATTCGTAGAGTATATCTAAAAGCAACATATACATTATTATCTGGCAATGCTACACATATATAACTGGACGTGATGACAACAAATGTTCTATTACAATACATTTCAAATTTCCAGTGTTTATAATTTGATACGCATGTAAATTTTCATCAAATCTACTAGATGCATGTACTGGTATTTTGAAATAGCCCTCCATAAAGAAAAAAATCATTAATCGTAATTGAAGACTGACTACTCTCCTTAATCTCACAAAAAAACAATGACACATTCATACACATGCACACAGAACTTATGTCACTAAATTTTTCCTAAACGATTTCCAATCACAAAAGTCCCTGGAAGAATTAAGCTTTTGAAATTTATTCACCGTTGCACCATGCAAATGATAAATTTTCAAATGTAGAGTCAGTGCGTGTATAGACGGAAGCTCTTCACGACAAAGTCACTCTGATGTGGGTAAAATGCGTGAAGCGCATGACATGCCTTAAAACAAACATCAATAGGCATCAAAGGACTGTCAACTCGATAATAAAAGGTATCTATGCAGACGTACGAATCCGATGCATGCAGAAATTCTGTCCCAACTATGATGGGAAACGGCTGGAGGGTTCTCTTCGCGGTATTCAGCTTGTATTGGCTCTACGACGTTCGACTTCAGCTACCAATTGACTCACTAGAGTGACATGCAGAAGAAAGTCGATCTGTACGTTCGCAGCAGATGTCCTCCACTTCCCAACATTAATTGATCCAAATAATTTTGGAATGAGTATGTATGTCTATAGTCATACTTTTTATATATTTTAGACATGATCTACATACTTAAGCTATACTTAAAAGATGAACTTCAGCCATACTTTGACTGAACAACAGCTATACTTTATCTATGCTTCAATTATACTGTAGCTATACTTTTCAGATATACTTTAGAAGTACTTTCTCTATACTTCAACTATACATTATAATATTTGAGATATATTTGAGCTGTACATCCACTATACATGCAGAAGAAAGAAATGTTATATTTACTTATCATGAAATGTAAAATGTTTCTTGTAACCGTATCAGTAAAAACTGCTCTTAATGAGGGTGTTAAAATGTCAAAATCACTTAGCATTTCGTAAATGACACAGTGAAGTTAAGGTGAATTTAACGTAAGCCTTTAGTAAATCAAACCTCTATTCCGTAGTATTAAATACTGTATGATATGTAACATCTACGGAACCGAGATTACAATAGTGCTGCAGTGAACGTTACAGAAGGATCGGTACATGCTACCGATCCGATTAGCCTGCTTAGCTCGTCCTCAAAGTCGTGCCAACGCAACCTATCCGCGCGAACCACCAGATGAATGCATGACGCCATCGGCAATGGATGGATTGCATCACCTAAAAAACATTTTTTTTTTTATGATTCTTTGACAGTCGTCACATTACATCATATTACCATTTAGCAATGAAGGGGTTTTATGATAAATAACATCTTATTCACATCTTATTCACAGATCGAATTGAAAGCTGACTTATATGAATATGAGGTAAATACGAGAGATTTCTTCTTGTGCGCGCGAAGGCATGGACGCGTATTCAGGAGTCGTTACTTAGGTCGCCACCTCAGTTGCAAATGCTTTTTGGGATTATTTTACAGATCGCAACTCGTGAGATAGTGTAGTCGTTAAGATAATCGACTTGCGTGCTTAGGTTTATGCGTTCAAATCCCCCCCGTTGCGTGCGAAATTTTATTATTATTATACCATCAAGCTACCCCTTTCGGGGTAGGCGTGACTCGCTCGGTTGGAAAATAGTAGTGTTGGGAAGGAGGTATACATTTTTTAGATTGATGTAGAATTTTCGTGTTATTTATGTAAATAACACGTTCGTTCAGCAACATTGTTTCGACCCGGGTTGCTGATCAATCTCTGTAGCGATCACCCCAAGTGAAGATATTCACAAGGTTGTTCTGTGAGGTTTTCCACTCGGGCCCACTAGTATCCAAGGCCTTTTGTTTCAAGCATCATTCACTCTACTCACACTCTTTTTATAAACTTTTTGTCGTCACGCTTTTCCATTTAGGCATACTTCTCTAGCTTTCTTCACGTCCATGCATTTTTTCATGCAAGCTCTCGTGTTTCTATGGCTTCTTATGTCTTTTCGGATTAAGGTCTCATTCACACTCTCTAACCATTCTTTCCGCGGTCTGCCTCTGGGCAAAGTGCCATTTGCTATACCTTTATACGCTTGTTTCGTTAGACGTTCATCTTTCATTCTTTCAACATGTCTGAACCATCTTAACTGATTTCTTTACCATGTGTCAACTATTGTATCTTTTGCACTACATTTTTTGAAGATTATTTCGTTTCTCACTTTGTCCATCAGTTTTTCCCGCAAATTGTGCGCAGAGGTTTCATGCCAATCGCGTTAATTTTACTCGCATGCTTTTCTTGACAGGTCCATGTCTCGCTACCGTATAGCACCGTTGGTACAAATATAGAATTATGTATTACCATTTTTGTTTTTTTAAATATATTTTTACTTCTGAGAATGGACCCTGCTCTACAGATGACCTTCTGACCCTCGTTTATGCGCCTGCCTAACTCCCCATCTATCTTTGCGTCTCTATTGAATAGGCTACCTAGATATATCTACTTATCAACTTGTTCTAATCTCTCATTATTTAGGACAATGTTGCACATTGTTTTCACATTTTCCTTCAAGCACTATTATTTTTGGTTTATGTACGTTAATTTTGAAGCCCATGTTCTTCATGCTTGTTTGTATTATAAGCGTTGTAACTAACAAATACCGATTAATTATAAGTATATCCGAAAATATATCTATGAATTAAACGTGTATTTGTTTATTAATTATTTTTAGCAATATTTGTTTGCAATTTATAGTGCCGTCAAAGGTAATGTCTATACCGTTAACATAAGGTAGATCTGTTTATATTATCCGTCAAAGTGACATGATAATTCGTAATTTTATCATCGAGGAACAGTGCAGAATAGCGACTGGATCGGTAAAATCTAGTGATCTGCAGGTCAACACCACTTGAGAATGGAGTATTTAACTCGGCTTTCAGTAAAATTTAAGGTTCTTTTTTCTGCGTGTGCATCGTTCAAATGTACATCAAGTATAGGATCGTCTCATTTGCCACACTTTTACTATTATATACTATCTAAGAGATCACTCCCATTTGATTTCCCAGATGTTTTTCTATATCACTCCCATACCAAAATTTTTTTACCCAGAAAGTTAAAATAATTTGACATGCATTCTGGAGGATTAAAAAACTACAGAACAGTTAAAAGAGTTCAGAGAAATTAAAGAGAATTAAGAGAATTCAAAAGATTTCAGAGAGTTAAAAAAATTTCAGAGAATACAAAATAATTCTGAGAATTTAGAAGCTTTCAGAGAATTCAAAAGAATGTATACAACTCCAAAAAATTAAGAAAATACAGAAGAATGCAGGAGAATTAAGAGAATACAAAACCATTGGAGAAATTCACACTAATTTATGGTGTATTGTAAAGATTTCCAGACAATCTAAAACTTTTTGAACTAATTTAAAGGTTTAAAAGTGAATTTTCAGCATTCTTTTGAATTCGACAGAATTCAAAATAATGGAAAACAGATGAAAAAAATTAATCATGCATTGTAAATATTCCAAGAGAATTCAGAAGATTGAAAGGATATGAAGAAGTTAATAAACAAGCTCAAGATGTATTCTAATGATCTAAGGTGTGCTTCTGCTTAATTTGTAATTGTTAGTTACTCATTATTATCTTCAAAACAAATTTTTATTATTATTTTTGACTTCATTTTTTATGAGGAATTCAAAAATATAAAAATGTACCTTGAGTACTAGGACATCCTGTATATAAATAAAGAAGGTCTCAATTTAATGAGTAATTGCTATAAAGTCGTGTGTGAAATAACTCTCAACCAAAAAGAATAACTTTCCAATAAAGTGATTCAATTTTCAAACAAATAATAAAATATTTAACGAAATACTAACATTTTTAGCAAAAAATATTAATTATCAATCTGCAATATAACAATAGACCTTTAAATTAATAAGAATTAACTTGCAACACAAAATATTTAAATTTTCAACAAAAGAGATGAATTTTTCCCTAAAATGATGAATCTTTAACAAACAAAATTTATTTTCAACAAAGGATTTCAACTTTCAACCAAATAGTGGAATTTTTAACCAAAAATATGAATTTTCGACCAAGACGATTAATTTTCTACCAAAAAGATGAATTTTCAACAAAAAACATGAATATTCAACTAAAAAATATAAATTTTCAAGCACATTGTTAATTTTTCAATTAAAAAAGATAACATTTCAACAAAAAATTATGTAGTTAAATTTCCAGTTAGGAAAATTAATTTTCAAACAAAAAAAACGAATTTTCAACAAAATAATTAATTTTAAACAACAAAAAAACGATTTTTTTAACAAAGGAGTTGAACTTTCAAATCTCTGCTTTCAACCAAGCTGCTGAATTTCCAATCAAATAATTGCATTTTCAACTAAAATAATTAAATTTTCAACCGAAGAGATGAATTTTCAACTTAAGTGTTAAACCTTCAGATTAAAAAATAATAATTTTTATTAAAGGAGTTCAGTTATCATCGTCCAGTCAAGTAGTTGAATTTTCAACCATGAAAAACGAATTTTCAACAAAACGGTTGAATTTTTAACCAAAAAGAATGATTTTCTAAAAAAATTCTTGAATTTTGAACAAAATAATTAAATTTTCAACCAAATCGTAAAATTTGCAACTAAAAAAGATTCATTATTAGCCAAAAATGTAATAGTCGACTTATCAACCAAAAATAATTAATTTTCTACCAAAAATATTTGTATTTTCAACCAGAGAGAAGAGTTCTTAACTAAACTAATAAGTCTTCAACTAGAATATTTCAATTTTCAGTTTAGACAATTAATTTCGAACAAAAAAAAAACGAATATGTATCTTTGTTAATGAATTTTTTTATGTAAAAGTATTTTTTGGATTAAGCTAGTACCTATTCCCACTTCTGGAAGAATAAAAAACGTTTTAGAGCCAAAAAGGAACGTTTCATTATATTTTTTATTTCAGAGTAGGAGAATAATTCCAATTTTTGTATATTGTTCAATCAAGCTCTATATGTAGCTCAGAAAATTATTTTTTTACGTTTAAAAAGTGTTTCTTTATATTTACCTAGTTCAAGTATTCGTCGAAACTTAATGATTTTTCGTTCAAAAGGATGTAGGAAATTTCATCGAAAACTCAGTTTTCAAATTTTAATTTACCTGTAAATCTAATTATTCCGATATTCTGTGCTGCTCTAATAATGACATAATGGGTTATTCAAATAAGAAATACAAAATCTGATGTATAAAAGCGGTACATATCATTTTGATCCAATTTTTGGTATACAATTAATCTGTGTGTTGGAAATAAGAAAAAATTGAATACTTAATTACTTTACTATAATTTTGGACCAATAATATTAAGGCTCATTGAAAAAAATTGTTTATGTAACGCAGGCATGATTCACGCGTTTTATCACCATCTGAATGCGCATGTGCGGCGTGGTGCGGAGTACAATTATGATCATCAGATGATCATAATAGTTCTCCGCGTATGCACATTTGCTGTTGTCCCTCTCTAAATATGAATCAGTGAAAAATTCACTGATTGAAATAGTAGTTGGACATTTCACTGATTAATTAATGATTCCGGACTTTTCAATAATCAATTCAGTAACACCAGAGTAAATCATGCGAGACATAACCTCTAAGTTTTAAAGTAAAGCGTTGTTGTTATTCTTTTACTTAAGCAGCAAAAAAAATTTTTTTTAAGCCATAAATTAGTTAATTTTCGGATTATAAGTGTGCTGAATTTACTGCGGGACAAATATACTGTAACTCGTATAAAAAGTACTTACTTGACGGTTGTGTACGTGACAGTCGAATCTTGAAAGTAAAGGAATATGTGAGTTTTTTGTCATTTAGAAGGCTCAAATCTTTCACATTATTTAATATTTGATCACATTTATGGGTTTTAAGTTTTTACTATAATTATTTAATTGAATCTACTGAAATCTTATTTTATTATGACTGCTAAATTGACGTAGTGCAGTGCTGCCAACTCTCAAAAGTAAAACTTTCACTGAATGAATAAGTATCTTTTTACTGGTTGTCGGTGACCGGATTCTGGCTATTTGAATCAGTGAGATTTCACTGACAATTAGTGACTTTCCACGGATTCAGATTTAGAAAGTACTATTCTGGGACTCTAAAACCTAACCTCAAATGTCAGACGTGATAAACTTGTAAATCATACCTTTGTTACATACAGTATCCGTATCAAGAAATGAAACGTCCTTTTATCCTTGCGTGCTTGCAGAACGCACATTTGGATACAAAGGCTGTTTCACTCATATACCCGGTAAGAAGAGAAGAATTTTAAAAAATTCAGAATCTGAATTCCCATTAATACGTGAATTTTCCTCCGTCGAAAGTTCCACCAACGAGCACAAAAAAAAAGCAAAACCTATTCCTTTTAATCGACTTGGACAAATTTAATGGAAGCGTATTGGGAGGAATTAAAAAGTGGAGGAATGCGAAAGAAAGAATAGAAAGAAAGAGAATAACGTCACTTTGAAGACGCAAAAGCTATTCCTTTTAATCGACTCATGTCAGAAAAATGTAATGGAAGCGTATTGGGAGAAATTAAAAAGTGGAGAAATGTCGCTGTTGTTATTATCTTTTGATTGGACTTGGATTCTGCCTTATTCTTCAGAGATTCTTGCTAATTTTTGAATGGTATTTTTAAAAAGAACTTAAATAGAGCGTGCACGGGAAAAGAATTATAAAACAATCGCGCAAAAAGACCGGTTCACTGGGAAAATAATATTTTGCTTTTTGAAATTTGAGAGACGTGTCTTCTTACAACGGCCCGTTGAGTTAGACTGGCATCATCATTGTCATCTGTTGGAGAAATAGACAAAAAAGGGACAGATTAGAAGGAATTAAAATAATCGAAAATAAAGCATGTAAGTATGGAATTAAAAATAACCATGAGAAAGAGAATTGAAATTTCCAAACTTATGTTACACACGGAGGAATAGAAACCATGTAAGTGCACGCATTTTGTGGACGGATTAGAAAGAATTAAATAATCGAAAAAACATCATGTAAGTATGGAATTAAAAATAACCATGAGAGGTGTGTCCACTGCTGGCATTAAGAGGAATTAAAAAAATGGAAAATATGTTCGCCTGCATGGAACTCAACACAACTGGCAATCGTTAAGCAAATAGAAAAGAATTGGGTTCGGAGATAAACCTATTCTTTCGTTGACCACTTATTCCGATGGAAAATTAGCACATTCAGAAAAATTAAATAATGCACACTCTTTCGTTTAAATCTGAAAATATTAATTTTTCTCTATTCTTCTCTTCTTACCGGGTAGGTACACAATATACTATAATAAAAAAGCCCTACATTTCTTTTTACAGAGTCAAATCGTGAATCGCTGTGCCAAGGTGAGAACGTGTACCTTGATTGAGTATATTACCGTGATAGAGCTGCTTTTGGAACAATCACAACTTTAGAAGATGGGAGGCTTAGATTTAAAAGAATAGAATAATGGCCACAGCTAATACCGGAAGGCCTACTCGTTATATTACTGATGGTGATGATGAGTATCGTAATTCAGTGTCTCTTAGAAAGAAGAAGAGTATGGAGATTCATGGAAAAGGACCAGACGGTAATTAAAAACCTAAAACACAATTGTAAACAAATATTAGATTATTCTGCCCGAAAATTCTAGTCTTCCTTTCCCAATTAGATGAAGTGTTTCATAGGCAGGTGCAGAGATGTCCCGGATGGTGGTCAATCCCGCATCACCTTCCTGTGTACTGTTCCCCCTCTACGCGGCTTCCCCTCACGCAGCCAAACTGTTGTCGCCAACCCTGTTCATCAGGAGTCATTTGTACGTCATACGTGATTTTATATATAGTTTATATATAGTGGACAAGACAGTAATATTTTTCATAATTTTTTCTGTATAAAATGAAAAATATCAGTGTTTTGTCCACCATATGTAAATTATATATAACTTTTTCACCTGGGAAGTGCTAAATTATTATTTTTTTTATATTTCACGCTTTAGAGCTCATTAGGTACAAATTTCAGATTCAAGTAATGATTATGAACTTCTCAAGTATATGGAGAAATGTCCCTTCCCCCCAACTAATAATGAACCCTTCCCGGGATACAACAATGGAGTGTTTCACAAAAATAGATTTGTCTCGATCAACATAGGGTAGGGTGGGGCGAGATGAGCATAGGGGGTAAGATGAACCACTCAATTTTCTCGCCATCTATAATTTCTTTCGTAACTGTTCTTTGCACTAATATCAGGAAGAATGTTATCAAACTTCTTTTTAAAAAATTTTCGCTTAATGTTGAATAAATTGGAAAGAAACGAAAATAACAATTTTAAGACCTGTATTCTGCTATTTTTCATTTGTTTAGAAAGTCCAAGAATCACACAAAATCACATATTAGATGTTTTTCCAGTGGTTATTTAGATAGCTTATTTATTAACCCTTAAGTTTTCAACAGATTTTTATATCATTGTAAAACAGAAATAGGTGAAATTTGGATTTTACTGGCAAGTGTCATATGGGGCGGAATGAGCAACTGTTCTGGGGCGGTATGAGCCACCTCTTCCTGTGCATTAACCTAACCTCTTAGTCTAGCAGTCAGTAGGTTAAGATGCAGTGTTTTATTGCATCAGATTGTGCAGTGTGTTTATTATGATGCAAACGTATAAAAAACTAATCTTGTCGAGAAAAATGCTCAGAAAAAGTTTGACAGCTGCACTATTTATGGGTCTGTATTATAATATAATCTGAGTTGCTGGCAACCAGAAGAGATCACTATTTTTCTGGTATATTCCTTAAGTAACTTTGTTTGAAAACTCGCGAAATGCTATAAAATGAGAAAAACATTGTTATGGTTGAAAAATACGGCAAACATATTTAAAAAACGGTTTAAAACCCCAGTATATATGAAATTCAGTGTCATGTAGTCGTAGTGGACCCGTCTAGTATTTGGGAGTTCGCTTACTGTAAAATTTAACTTTGACTGAGACAATGTACTCGGGTCAGTCGAAAAATGGTTATATTTATTTCTGTAAAACAATTATTAAAGACATGCAGATATAAATCGTTTTTCTATTCACTGTTTGTAGAGTTAGTAACGGTAGAGGTTAGGGTTAAGGATTGCATAATTTTAACGTTAATTGCTTTAAATGTTCCGTAATTTGTTGAAAAATATGTGTAAGATATGTTTTTGTTTTATAATACTCTAACTTAACAATACTCTTACTTATAAATAATATATAATAAGTCATTTAATTAAGTGGCCCATCCCGCCCCTGGCATGGGGCGGTATGAGCCAAGCGCACTACTTTTTTATTTTCGTTTCTAATTCCGCATATACTTTTTTATTTACTTTTATCTTGGCAAAATTACAATCAAAAATGTTTATAGAATATATATAACGCCTTACTTTCAAGCAATGAATTAGAATATTTTAAATACTGACGTTAAACAGACAACTATGCTCATCTCGCCCCACCCTACCCTACAAGATTTTTTTTCTATTAATATGTACTACAATAAATGTAAAAATATTTATTTGGGGTATTAAGAAGTACGATCTTATTTTATGATTATAATTTGTTGGACTTAATTACAATTTATTGATATAAACCATTCACAGTATTTTGTAAGTCAAAATAACAATTAGATCTGCTTCTCGAGGTTTAAAATTTTAAAATTAATATTTCATTATTGTTATTCTTTATAATACAATTAATTAAACAAATAAATACCTAAACTAAATCCTTATTTTATTGTTTTTTTTCGCGCCCTTAGTTTGCGTATGATATTTACAGAAACGTACTGGAATTTAATGTTATTTCAAATATTTTAAGAGATTCTAAGCAATTTAAATAAATTTAATAAGATTGCAAAGACTTTCCCAAACTTTAAAAGGATTTTATAGGATTTAAAAGATTCTAGGGTATTTTGAATGATTCCAAGATACTTCGAAAAATTTCATGGGCTTTTTATGGGATTTCAATAAATATAAAAAATGTCTGAACATTTTATAATACTTCTATCAAACAATTTTACAAGAATTAAGGGTTTTCATAAGATTTTAACTATTTATAGTAATGGTCAAATATTTTAGAAGATTTAAAATATATCTTACGGTTTTACAGAATTTCCATGAATTTTGGAAGATTTAGGAGGATTTGCTATAGGATTTATAAGATTTTAGGATATTTAAAAATATTTCAAAAAATTTCAGAAAATGTATCAAAAAGGTATTTTAATGATCTTCCTAGAATCTCAAAGGATTTCAAGGAATATCATCAGATTTCATGTAATTTTACGGGCTTTTATAAAACAATAAAAATGTTATCATATACAAAAATATTTTCAGTTTAAATGAACCTATCAACTAAGTATTTTGTATGTAAGGAGCACATATTTTAGTTAATATTTACACACAGGATGCCACTATGCAGTATACGAGTGGGGGAGCGTTAACCAACGAACTTAAATATGAAAACAGGTTACAAATATCCTGTATGAATATGCGTTTATTCGTTCATCAGATAATTTTAAAATTAAAATACAATCTAAAAAAAAATACATTATTGAATCGTGCCTCAAGTGACCACTTTTATTGATTATTATGTGATATTTTTGGGCAGTATAACAGTATATTATTCATCTGTGGGAGAAAAATTGCCTCTCCCCCTTGGCGCATACCATATTTTTTATAACAAATGGATGATTTCAGACATTTTTCAAAATACAGTCATGATTACAGTCTATATTAGATATTAAATAAAGAAGAAATGTATGTTAACTTATTCCAAGTTATCAAAAATGTAATAAAAAAATTGCCGGAATTTTTTGCTAATTCACGGTAATTTTACAGGTGATGTATGGTAACTTACCATAAATTACTTACAATTAATTTTTAAGAATTTCTAAAAATTTCCGGAAATTTATGTACATTGTCCTTTATTTATGGCAATTTAACCGGTAAATATAGTAACTTACCATAAATTACCCACAATTCATTTTTTTAAATTTCCATCCTAAAATTCATGAAAATTTTTGGTCATTTATGGTTATTTTACAGGTAAATATCGTAATTTACCATAAATTACCCAAAATTCATTTTTAAAAATTTCCATAAATTTCCTGAAATATATGTAAATTTTCGGTAATTTACGGTAATTTGATCAGTTATATATGGTAACTTTCCATATATAACCGCAAAATTCTATTATGTGCAACCAAAATTTCCTCACAGTTTTTACGGCGAGTGGGCTGATAATAACCGTAAAATGCGTGCTCATGGCCTCTCATTTTTATAGATATATAGTTTTCATTATTCACTTCTGACGTCACTTTTCAGTCTCTAGGGAGTAAAAAGTACCTTATATTCCCTAGGGAGTAAAAAGTAGAGCTTTAGCCCCGCTTCATAGTCGTTGAAAAGGGGTGAAATCATGCATGTGTCATAAAAAATGTTTTAAATCCCAGGTTAATTAAATATGGTATATAATTTCCCGTACTTAAAGCAATGCGTTAATGTTACCTTTTTTTTAAATTACAAACATAATTTTTTGGATCAATATCAAATTTTTTGGAAGCGGTGAAAAAATCGGGATACATGTTCTGCACCACTATTAAACACTAAACTATCCAGTAGTTTGAAATTATGTACTTTTCATTGATTAAAATACCAAATTTTATCATTTTTTATAGAATCAAGCGAAGAACGAGAGGTAGGACATAACGCAAACTAAAAAATGCTATGTTTCCCTCCCTCCACTTCAAACTAATGGTGATTCACTGCCCACGCCATAGACCGACATAACGAGGATGATGTCGCATTCGAGCATTGTCTAAAAATCAACAAGTAAAAAACAATGACAAATTAATCTAATGAATAATAAAATGTATCCCGGAGAAGAAATAATTTTTTCATAAGCACATTAGGGAACGTCCAATAATTACGTAAGGATCATTTTTGAAATTTTAGACGAGATACACGAGATAAACGAGTTTTTAAAATATTTAAAAGACTTCCAGTGATTTAAAAGTATTTCAGCAGATTTCGAAGGGATTTTATGGTATTCCAAATGTCTTAAAAGTATTTAACAGAATTGAAAAATTTTTACGGAATTTAAGGAAATTTGCAAAGCTTTTCACTGATTTTATGAGTTTTCAAGGGATTTCAAAATATTTGAGGGTACTGCAAGAGCAATCAAATGATTCCAAATGATTAAGAACGGTTATACAACTATCAATTGATTTTTAAAGATTAGAAAAGTTTGAAGAAATTATTTAGCACAATTTGAAAAAGAATCGCAATTTTTCAAAAGCATTTCACAAAACTTTAAGGGATTTCAAAGATTTTGACGGATTTTAAGAGATTTAGAAAGATTTCCGCGGATTACAATAGATTTCAAGGGATTTCAAGGGATTTTGAGAGATTCCGAAATATTTCAAAAGAAATCAGGGGATTTTAAAGGATTACAAGAGGTACTGAAATATTTTCACGAATTATTAAGGATTTCAGGGGATTTCAAAA
>CAKNWW010297477.1:0-17216 GCA_932074435.1 Andricus kollari | reverse complement strand
TACTTATGCTTCCCAAAGAATGAGCATTAACAGGAGGGAAGCTAAGGGTTTAACTTTAAAAGAAGTTTTAGAAAACCACTGGCCTCACCAGACAGAAGAGAAACATTTTCTTGCTCATGCAGATGTTCTTCTTGGGAAGACAACTCAAGAAGTGTGGAATACGAATTTGGAATTGAAGATTCCAAAATTAATTTCTTATTTCAAGAATATATCGAAAAAAATATATTCCGACAGTGGTTTCAAAAATGAAAAATCATTTTGATGCTGCTGATAAAGCCAGCAAAGAATTGAAGAGTAGTTGGCCATTAATTATTTCATTTTTACCACTGATTTCCAGCAAGTTCGTTGAAGCGGAACTTTTTACCATGGTTGTAAGTAGATTTTTATTTTCGTGTCGAAAATAAAATAATGACTATGTTTCTTATGATTAATAACTAAATTAATCTAAAAGTTTCGGACCCTGCCACCAGGTTTCATACCACCTTTTCGGCCCATATTAATTCTTAAAGGTAATTTAATTCACAATTTCAAAATCTCTCAAAATAAAAATACCTATTTAACAAACTTAAAAGTTAACTTAAATAGGTAGTCATAAATATCTACCACTCGTGATCAAATATGTTATAAAAGTGTGCAAACAACCTTGAACTACGTAAAGATGATTCAGAACTCTAAATTAATTATTTGACACTTAAAAATTTACCCCTTCTATAATTTCTCTATATAAATTTACGTGGAAGGATAGTTTTCGGGGGAAATTATAGAAGGGGCAAACGTTTAAGTTTTAAATAATTAAGTTAGAGTTCTGAATCAGCTTTACGTAGTTCAAGGTTGTATTTACACTTTTATAACATTTTTTATCACGAGGGGTAGGTTTGTATGACTTAGGGGTAGTTTTTTGGGACACGTATTATATGTCATCGAAGAGAAAAAAAATAGCAAAAAATTCCCGCTAACTGTGATTCATTAATATTATTGTTTTTGACCCGTTTTATAAGTATACGTAAGTTCCGCTATATAAATTTACGTGGAAGGGTAGTTTTTGGGGGAAATTCTAGAAGGGGTAAATTTTCAAATGTTAAATAATTAAGCTAGAGTTCTGAATCATTTTTACGTAGTTCAAGATTTTTTTACACTTTTGTAACATTTTTGATCACGAGGTGTAGGTAAGTATGACTTAGGGGTAGTTTTTTGGGACACGTATTATATGTCGTCAGAGAGCAAAAAAGAGCCGAAAATTCCCGCCAACTGTGATTTATGAAAATTATTGTTTTTGATGCTTTTTATAAGTATATGCAAGTTCCGCTACACAAATTTACGCGGAAGGGTAGTTTTCGGGGGAAATTATAGAAGAGGTAAATTTTCAAGTATTAAATAATTAATTTAGAGTTCTGAATCATCTATACGTAGTTCAAGGTTGTTTGCACACTTTTATAACATATTTCATCACGAGGGGTAGGTATGTATTACTTAGGGGTAGTTTCTTTGGACACGTATCATATGTCATCGGAGAGCAACAAAAGAGCAAAAAATTCCCGCCAATTGTGATTTATGAAAATTATTGTTTTTTATGCACTTTATAACTATATGTAAGTTCCGCTACATAAATTTACGCGGAAGGGTAGTTTTTGGGTGAAATTAGAGAAGGGGTAAATTTTCGAGTGCTAAATAATTAATTTACAGTTCTGAGTCATCTTTACGTAGTTCGAGGTTGTTTTTACACTATTATAACATTTTTGATCACGAGGGGTAGGTATGTATAACTTACGGGTAGTTTTTTGGGGCACGCATTATGCGTTTTCGGAGAGCAAAAAAAAAAGCAAAAAAATCTACCCTAATCGTTTATTACATTACAATAATTTTTAGCCAGTTTGCAAAGGTGGCGGCGCTGAGTGGATGCCGTGCTAGCGCCGCCACCCTTATCTCGGAAGTTTGAAAAGCAAAAAATTTGCAAAAAAAAAAGCAAAAAAATATGGCGTTTTCCATTTTTTCTTTTTTCTTGGTGGCGGCGCTAAGTTGACGGACCTTCATTCGGTGCGTTTATATTTTCCGAGACTAAATAATTTACAATCTTTTCAATTAAAAAATCTTTACATGCTTCTACATTTTTCAATAATCGTAGAATCCTCATGAACCTTTCATCGACACACACAATAACATTTTTTAGTCCTTCGAAACTAGACTTCTGAAGAATTATTTCGGGACTATACACTTTTCTCTTTTTAGCGCCCTCCTCACCCTGCTGCGTGTCATTGTTAGCCTTGTCGTTGCATTCCTTGCCGTCCCTCAGAAGTATCGCTTTGTTGCCGTGAGCGGTCATAAATATTAGCGTCTATTTGCCCAATTTAATGGTTTGCAGGTATAAAGGTGAATTCCCGAAACAGAAGTACGATTATATTATATCCAAGTGTTGTTGGAGTTTTGCCCAAGTTGCCGAGTCGAAGGTAATACCACTACCTGAACTGTTCATAATTTTAATGACCGGTTGAAATTTTCAATGCGATTGCACCTCTAGTCTAATTAGAATCTTCTTCGAAAATGAATGATTAAGTCCGTAAACAGTTGGCAGAATCATTTGTTGAGTGGTGCTCTTCGTGAAATTTGTAGACATCATGACCAATCGTTTAAGAGCAGCCTTAGCGAGTATTTGTTTAAGAGGTGTTGATTTGGGTTTGATCCTTTTTATTTTTGGTGTCTCGAAAACAGTTTTCTTAATCTGTGTGTCAGACGAAACTTGGATAGTTGGAGTGTCCGTGGACTTTGAAAAATCAAAGACCTGCGACGATTCTACCACTGCTGAATCGATGTTAACTTGCGACATTGTGGCTCTTTCGGATATAAAAACTCAACTGATTCAAAGAGGTTCCTCATATGGTTTCATATATGGGAAATATTTAAGAAGTGGGGATAGCATTCTTTGTGGAGTGGGGAGAACCATATGTGTTGAGCGTTGGAATAACCGTCAGGTCACACATGTGCAGAAAGAATATAATGTCGTATTTCCTAGAAATCACACAATAGACCAGCTATTCCATTGGAATCATACAAAAGAATCCATATGTCATTAAAAGCAGATAAAAGAATATGTGATGTATGTAAATCAGACAAAAGAATTCGTATTTTCCAAGAAAATCACACAAAAGAACACATGTGTCACACATATTCTTATTTTCTCGGAATTTCATACAAGATTTTGAACACCTGCAACCTATAAATCACACATTACAATATTTTCTTCTAGAAAGATAACAAAAGAATATGTGCCTCACACCTGCATCTCATAAATCACAAAAAACAATGTGCATTTACTAAAAATTAGATAAAGAACACGCGTCAGTTTAAAATTATACAAAAGAATTGATAATATGTGATTTTTCACAAAAGAACACCTGCATGTCATAAATAAAGATAAAAGAATTTATTTTTCTAGGAATTTAACAAAAAATATCTGCTTCTTATAACAATTACAAGGAAATGTTCATTTACCAAAAAATTATACAAAAGTTTATGGGTTTCAAAACCATAGATCAGGTATGTGTCATACAGTGTGTAAAGAAGTTAAATAACAAAAGCACATGCTTTCAGAAACTAACCAATTGTAATGGTACGCTATAAATTACGCAGATGGTTATCGAAAAGATCAGTGAACAATTGTAAAAAAGATTTCCAAAAAACACAATGACAAGATATAAGACTTCAGCTTTTACTACCTTACGGCTATCGAAACCAAAAAACCATTCTGGTAAATTTTTCGGAAATAGAAATAGTAGAATGCCACCATAAAAAGGTTCTCAAAAAATTTTCCGCCTGAAGATGAAATAACAGGATACGATTTTTTGTTGTTGTAAATAAGGAATAATCACTAAAAACGAGTTATGATCTTTTGTATAACAAGTGACAATATACAGATGTTAAGATCTTAGTAGGGTCACTCGTGAAAAACAAGAAAAAACGGATTTTTAGTCGAATTGTATTCGAAGTATTCTTTGTGAAAATCGGAAGCACCTGCAGTGAACATTTAGTTACATGCCAAAATGGATACTAAAGCAGTCCAGTTTTTTTATAGACGTACCGGTTATAGAGCTGAATCCTGTGGAGGCCATAAATTATACCTGGTAACATTGAAAATTACATACTATTCTATGGTTGAAAACCCTCTAAAATCAGAAAAACTGTTTGAGGGACAGAAGCACATAAAAAACTTTCCATGAAAAGCACGACCACCTCGTAAAGGGTGTCGATGCACGAATTTCGAAAGGTCGGCAGGTACCCCTTACACAGAGATACAGGACTACGTCCAGTACTAGTGACTCGTTGTCCTAAGAATCCATAGCTGTGTATTCAATTCCTGAGGTACAGTGGACGAGTTTCCAAAATTATGGAGGAGGTACAATACAAAACATGTGCGTTGAGGGGTGAATATCAACTGCTCTTAAATAGACTCCCTCTAGTCCTCTCGTCTCAGTTTTGGGTCAAACTTCCTGAACTACGGTCATTGTTTTAAAAGTCTCAGAAAAACCTCGTTAGTGAAAATGATTCTTGTTGAAGACATAATTCACGCCTTAATCGAGATCAGTGGTCGATTGACGACAGAAGAGTGTGCGTGGCATACGCAGAATATTCTGCATATGTGTAATACCGAGGAGATATTTCGAAAATCTCAATTGCTAGCTTCTAGCAATTCGTTAAGACTCGCGTATAATAATTATGTTCAACGAAGCGGGCAAATCGCGAACATCATATTTCAAAATATATGTAAGTGATTTTATCATGCTATAGTACGTGAGTGAACTATGGTGTGTGTGCCTCTGCGTGTGTATGTGTATGGTTTAAATTTTTTCACAATAACCCCTTTAAAATGGGACTGAGTTAGTTACAAAAGCAGGCGTAAAGGTCTCACACAATGTAAATATAATGTTATATAATAACCATTTTTACCCTATTTTAAATCTAACGGCAGCGGCAAGTAGCCAGGGCTTTTGCATTCCATGCAATAAGAGTTATCTCAACCCTGCTGGGCGTAGATGCTCAAATAAATGCGCTATTGCTTGTCCATGACCCCCTGTGTAACCAATGCTGAAAATCCACATGTTATCACAATTAAATGTAATGATTGCAATAGACATTTTCATGGGCGGACATGTTTTGTCAATCATGTCAAGGCAAAATCTTTTTCCGGAAAAACGTCCGCTTGCAATGATTTACGTATTTGCACAGGTTGCACGCGTTTTATTAATTCATAGGCAGAAAGAAACCATGAATGCGAAAAAAGATACTGCTCTAGCTGCAAATGTACTCGTGACACGGATCACCAACGTTTTATTTCACCTGTTTTGGACAAAGCCGTAAAAAATAATAAACTAATAAGTTTTGTTTTTTACGACTTTGAAAAACTGCCTCGAGACCCTGATAAAAATATTCATGTACCAAACCTCTGCGTGGCACAGAGAGTTTGCCTAAACTGCATAACCAACAACAATATGAAGGAGATTTGTCAACATTGTGGCTTTCGAGAGCATATTTTTGAAGGTAGAAATGCGGTTGAGCAGTTTGTTGAATTAGTCACCAGGCAGCAAAATAAATTTAGCGAAGTCATTTGTATTGCACGTAATGCAAAAGCATTTGCCTCGAAATTTATTTTGAAATACCTGGTTGAAAAAAAGGTACTCGAATCAAACCCGATATAATAACAAACGGGACCAACATAATAACAATGAAACTAGGTCAGGTAAAATTTATAGATAGTTTAAACTATCTACATACATGCCCTTGAGCAAACTCCCGAAAGCGTTTGGGTTTGATGGTGTTAGAAAGGGTACTTTCCCTCACCTTTTCAACACACCAGACCACATCTCCTACGAGGGTCCTCTACCGGCTGCAAAGTTTTATTGTCCAGACACTATGTCTGTGGAGGCGAGGAAAGAGTTTTTTGAGTGGTAGGAAACTCTCGAAAAAGACTCGGAATACGTATTCGACTTTCACAAAGAACTGGTGGAATATTGTATTAACGATGTGTCTATCCTACGTGCAGCATGCATTGCATTTAGAGATATTTTTCTCAAATATGTATGTCCCTTTTCGGAGAGTGTCACGATAGCCTCGGCATGCTCGCGTGTGTTTCGGAAAAACTTCCTGACACCAGAAACAATTGGCATTGTACCTCCTGGTGGTTACAGACGTGCCAGTAACCAGTCGAGCACAGCCATTGAGTGGTTATTTTGGTGTGAGAAAGAGTTGGGAACATAGATTAGACACGCAGGCAGGTCCCGTGAATACTGAACACCCGAGGGAATCCTAATGGATGGCTCTTACGAGGACCAGGGGAATAAATATATTCTACCATTCCACGGGTGTTTCTGGCATGGGTGTACGGATTGTCGGAAAATTAACCGCAACACGCGATTAAACAATGGGGATTCGCTAGATGATCGTTTTGAACGTACCCGCGAGATGCCTTTTATGGTGGCCGTACGGGGAATGCGACGTGTTTCTATGAGATTAAAGATAGTGAGACAATACATTATATAGATATATGTTCTCTCTAACCTTTTATCTCAAAATACGGAAAATTTCCCGTGGCACACCCTAACGTGCTCATGGGGGATGCGTGTAAAACTTTAACTGGTGATGCTTTCGAAAATTTAAATAAGTTGGAAAGACTCGTGAAATACCGTGTTTTACCGCCTCAAAACATCTATTACCCACTTCTTCCTCTTAAAGTACATAACAAACTCATTTTTCCACTTCGCAAGGCTTGTTGTGTGAATTTCCAACAAGAAGAGTGTCAACATGAGCCTGGCATGCGTGGAATTGAGTAAGCATGGGTGTCGGATGAATTGAAAAAAGCAGTTGAAATGGGGTATCAAATAAAATCTATTGATGAAATATGGCAATACCAAATAGTTCAGTACGATCCCCAAACACAGGAAAGTGGTTTATTTGCCAATTATATAAATAGATTTTTAAAGATCAAACAAGAGTCTTCAGGTTGGCCAATCGAGTGTCATGACGGGGGTAGTAAACTAGCGTATCCAAATGAACACTCAACAATCGAGGGTGTTGATTTAGATCGCGATAAGATTACTAAAAATCCTGGTCTTCGCTCAGTTGCTAAACTGTGTCTAAATTCATTTTGGGGGAAATTTGGAAAACGGGAAAATTTAATGAAATCCCGTTATATATAATCGTTAAAAGAACTTGCACTGCTTTTTGTTAATCCTGAAATAGAGGTCTTTGACATAACACCTGTCAATGACGACATGATCTGTGTCTCGTATAAATATCTGGCCGAAGCTTGCAAACCCTCATCTAATACAAACGTAGTCATTGCCACCTACACTACAGCCCAGGCTCGTCTAGTACTGTATGAATACCTGTCTCAGCTGGGACGCAGGGTACTATATTATGACACTGACTCGTGTATTTATGTACGAAAAAACGAACCTGGTGAGTATAATCCTCCTCTTGGTCGTCTTTTAGGTCAAATGACTGACGAGCTCGAGGGTGAATACGGTGAGAGGAGTTATATAAAGACTTTTGTTTCTGGAGGTCCCAAGTTTTACGCGTATCAAGTAGTTTCCGGAAATAGAACAATTCACACTAAATGCAAGGTAAAGGGGATTACATTAAATTATAAAAACTCACAACTGATTAGCTTTAATACAATCCGCGAAATGATTGTATATAGGGCAGTCGAATCGACTAAATTAAATTTTAGAATCATCAGACGCACCGCATTTCACGACGTCCTCACAGTTAGCGAAACTAAAACAGTCAAACCTGTCTGTAATAAAAGACAATTTTTAGAAAATTACGACTCGATCTCATACGGTTATAAGGATCCACTTTAATCCTCAAAAAATGCTCTGGCCCTCTCTCTCTCTCTTACGAGAACATGCATATATGCTTTATGATCATTTCAATTAAGTTAGTATATTTTTTACAATGTGTATGCCCTTGCGTGTTTGCGGGTGTGCACATCAATGGACAATTATCTCATTTCGTTTTTTTTTGTTTTTAATTACAGATGCATGCAACTTCTTGTGGCAGTGGAACGATTTGGAACAGAGATTTCAACCGCTACAACTGCAACGGCAGCAGCAACAACAGCAACTGTGCCCTGATCTAGGAATACCTGTTGTTACACTGAACATAACAGTGCCAACAAATCTTTACATCGTATTAAGTAAGAAACAAATTACCTGGGTATAGAAAAAATAAAAAAGGGGATCTAAATATTTAATATTTTTATTTTCCAGATTACTCCGAGCACGAGGGAGAGAAGCTAATTGTTGCGGTGGACAAGCCTGAGGCGGATAATGCTGCCGATGATGCCTATGATGTTGATGATGACACGTTTGAACCATGAGAAATTCCACCATGCCCGGGGTTTCTACCAATTTCCCAGGTTTCCCTCGAACGCCTCCGTGCAGCGCACAGAGAGCAAGAAGAGGAACAGTCGACAGAACCGGCTTTTAAAAGGCCTCGACTCTTGTAATAATAATAATAAAAATATTAATAATAGTTTCTTTATATACACATCAAATTTTTAATTAAAGTTATTTTGTACTCTTCGTAAAAAACAACAAAAAAGAAACAAAAAAAGTTGAATTAAATTTAAAAAAATTTGAATTTAAATAAAATATTTTTTAATAAGCCCTCGTTGAAAAAAAAGTTGTAGGTTAGATTTTTCAGCTTTTTAGAAAACCTGTAGGCAATTTAGTTACCCGCAAAGATTCATAGGAGAGAGAGAGAGAGAGAGAGAGAGAGAGAGAGAGAGAGAGCTGGTCAAGTGTTGGTGACGGCAGCGGTGGGACGGCGGCCATGTCTCGTATTAAGCTTATATGAGACATACATGGGGTACGCCCGAAAAATGGTACTCGTGCCTAGTGATCGCCTGTCATAATTCCAGCGACAGACCTCAATCGTTCAACATTCTCCACAACAACAACAAAATGATGTTCCAGATATAAATTTTTCTCTACAAACCACACCGGGCAATGCTCTTAGTAGGTTGGATATGGAAAAGAGACAAATTTTAAATTCACAGTCGGTGAAATACGGAGGCATCTTAAAACTTGTACACGCTACGAAAAACAAGTTGTCGCGTAAAGAGGTTTTATACTTGCTAAAAAGTCAAGATAGTTTTAGTCTTTATCGGCCAGTCAGAAAACGTTTCAGAAGATCACACTATAACATTGATAATGTGGATGATTTTTGGGAGACAGATTTGGTGGATTTACAGTCTTCAAAAACATACAATGATAATTATTCATACATTTTAGTCGTAGTCAATGTATTTAGCAAGCTTGCCTGGGTCGAACCACTTAAAAACAAGTCTGCAACAGAGGTAAAAAATGCATTTACTCGTATTCTGGAGAAAAGTAATAATTGCATACCGATTTTCCTGCAAACTGACAAAGGAAAAGAATTTGTCGGCGTGAGCTTTCAGAAATTTCTTCCAGATCGTGAAATAAAGTTTCGAGTTGCACGCGATCCTACTGTCAAAGCCGCAGTTGTTGAGCGTTTTAATCGCACTCTCAAAGAGCGTATGTGGCGATACTTTATTCATCGAAACACTCACAGATATATTGATATCCTTCAATTACTTGTAACGGCATACAATAATACATGTCATTATAGTCTTGTTATGCCAACATCTGATGTTACCCTAGAGAGCGCATCCATGGCACGAAAAAATCTACAACGATGTTACTTCAAAAACGATAAAAAGAAAAACCCTAAATATAAGGTTGGTGCTGTTGCACGCATCAGTCGTGCGCGTGGCACCTTCGAGAAAGGATATGAATTGGGATGGTGTGAGGAATTGTTGGTTATTAAACGGGTTAGAACGTGGAGAACATATTCGCCTGTTGTGTACGAGTTGGAAGATTTGGCTGGCGAAGTCATTGATGGACCTTTTTATGAACAAGAATTGGCAGATGTCAAGAATAAAGATGTGCGCAAGGACGAGTTTATTCTTGAAAAAGTAATTCAAACACGTGGGAAAGGTTCTCAAAAAAATGTTTGTCAAGTGGCCCGCATAGCCTGATAAATTTAATTCCTGGATACCTGCTTCTGAAATAAAACATCAGAAATGAATGAAGATCAGTTTTATCTCATTCTACCGAGTGATAGTATTATGAGATATTACCCCGACAATACATATACGCATTTTACAACACAATTGCCGCAAGAAATTCGTTTAAAATGGCGTTGGGCAGTTGCTCTTACGGAGATTCAATTTCCGCGCTAATTCTTCATGTACGACCCTGGGAAAGTGTATTAGAAAATCGGCTTGTTCTCATGTTCAATGACGATCCAGACCCAGAATTTCCTGAGCAAAAGTATGATTTCTTTGATAAACAGACTGATGATCAGCTGTATGGTAAATATATCGTGCAAATATTTAAATTACCGAGAATATATTATCTTTAAGGTGAGTTACCTAAAAATGGTTATAAAACGGTGACAAAAAGACAAGAAATTCTGACTGTTAGGTGGTTGCAATCAACAGTAGCATTTTTTCAGTCGGGTGTCTACGAGTCTGTAAATGAATTAGTGCATGCAATTAACAGTACACCAGAAGTCAGCGAACACGTCCGTTTAAAACATGACCAGCTCAACTATAAGTACGTAACAGTGGAAAAAATTTGTAACGAAGATTGTAAACGAGTTGGTAGCCATTTTCTTGTAATCAGCGAAAAAATCTCGCGCATTCTCGGCTTTGCACCTGAAACACTGTTACCAACAGATTCTTACATGGCTTGTCAACCAGCGAGTCTCACAAATGGATTACCTGAAAAACTCTTTGTCTACTGCGACATTTGTGAGCCACGCATTGTTGGAGATGTAAACTCACCACTTTTGAGAGTTGTGTCTGTTGATTCGAAAAAATGTTTCTTTGGCTCCACACAGGTGTCGGCTTTTTTAGCGCGTTATTACATACCTTTACTTCATACAGGCTCTTGGACCATCGAAATAGATATAAGGGACCATCTTGGACTCTCGATACCATTTGAGATTGGATCGCTGACAGTGACACTTTATTTTAAACTAATATATTAGTTGCGATGTATTTTTCATCAAACGAAAAATGAGTCTATACGACAATTATTACACAAATCAGTTTGGTGGAGGAGGACTTTCATAGATTTATATTGGATCTCCCTACGAAAGAGGACATGGAATTGGGAGTTTTCCCGGTGGACTCTTTCGTTGTGCTCTGCCGTTTTTGACTCGTGGTGCACGCGTAGTCGACAAATAAGCGCTACGCATGGACATGAATGGCATTGACGAATTGGAACACAATATTACACTAAAAAGTGCCGTGAAAACACGTCTTGGAGAATCTGGTATAGAATATAAGGAAACGTGCTATGGAGAAGGTACAAAGCCTTATGAAAGGTTCAGGGTATAAATCCCTGATTAAGAGGCAGAGACTTCAGTCAATTGGTGAACTTGGTGCATCGCGTATCGTGGGAAAAGTTGACAGCAACTCGAGAAAGAAGGAGAGGAAGAAGAGGAAGACAAAGAAAGTAAAGAGACTGTTAAGAGGAAAAAAGAAGAAGAGGAAGACGAAGGGAAAGAAGGTTGAGCGTAAAACGACTGTAAAATGACGTACAAAATGAAAGAAAAAGAGCATTCTAGAGATTTTCGGAAATAAATAATAATTTACGAAAACATGTCTTTCTTACACTCGCACTCGTGTGAATGGTTGAAATCAGAGCTTGATCTATTGTCTTTAGCATTAACTCAAACGTCGATAAAAGGTTCTCAGTGGGTTCACTACAAACCTATTTCATCACTCACTGACGATTCACTCATAGAATTTGTCGTTCCTGGCGACGGAAATGAGTATATTCATTTACCACATACTATGCTGAATCTCAAGATAGCATTACATGCACCAGAAAAAACAAAGGAAAATGCAGCTTCTATTGCTCAAATAGCTCCTGTTAATAATATATTACACTCAATGTTTAATCAGATGGCTGTATACTTCAATCAGAAATTAATATCACCACCAAATAATTCTTACCCTTACAGAGCATACATTGAAACATTACTCAACTATGGACCAGCTGCGAAATCAAGTCATCTTACAGCGTCTCTGTGGGTAAATGATAGCCCCGGGCAGATAGCAGGTATTACTGATGAAAATAAGGGGCTTAAGCTCCGTCGCGCATATTTAGGTACTGGAAAAAATTTGACTTGATTGGTCATATACACTGTGATGTTTTTAATCAGGATAAATTTCTGTTGAACGGTGTAGCGCTTCACCTATGTCTCGTACGTTCTAAAGATGCTTTCTGTCACATGGATCCTACAGGACAGGCCTCCATCCACATTACTTGCCTCTGAAAAAGCACTAGCTCAAGGGACAGCCAAATATCCCATTACTAGAGTAGAAGTGAAAGCACTAACCATTCACGCTGGTATACAGAGAGAGACTCTTGATAATGTCGTACTTGGACAACTACCAAAAAGAACAATCATTGGATTGGTCGACAATGCAGCATACAACGGGAACGTCGTGAAAAACCCATTCTATTTTCGAAATTATAAAATAAATCACTTTTCACTATACGTGGACGGCATGCAGATCCCATCGAAACTTATTCAACCAAATTTTACAAAAAATAACCTCTACGTTGAAGCATACCATTCATTGTTTACAGGGTGTGATATTCATTTCCTCAATGAAGGAAATAATATAGATCATCATGATTATGCACACGGATTCTGCCTTTTCGCATTGGATCTTACACCAGATTCATCAGCACACTGCTACTCACATTGGAATCTTGTAAAATATGGGTCTTTAACCCGTTGTGGTCACACCTCCAAATACACCTCCAGATATTTTTGGCTGCAAAAAAATCATAAGTGATGTTAAAACAATACGAAATAGGAAAAAAATATCTCCGAAGCTTCAGTGATAATTGAACTATTCGAAAAAAATACTTGACAAAAAAACAACGGAGAAAATCGGAAAGCTCGTGGGGTCTTTTGGACCCCATATGACCACAACGGGTTAAGAATTGAGGTTTGTCTCGAGGAAGCACTTGCACACATTATCAATTTTCTAGTTTATGCCGAGTACGACAATGTCTTGGAGATGGACGGTGCAAGGCAAGTTATTGCAGACTATAGCAATTGATTTTACACAACAAAGGTTCGACCATTTGGACCATGTATGAAATACAGTTTTGTAACAAAAGACGCATCTCTAAACCGGTTTGAACATGTCAATATATGAAACTAGAAGCCCACTTGCACACCTGCCAACGGACCCCATTTATACAAAAGACGCACGCCTGAGCTGGTTTAGACACGTCGAAACATGAAAAATGAATACCCTCAAACACACACCTGCCAACGGATTTTTCGTATCGAAGGCGAAATCTGGTATATCTACAGCCTATATAAGCCGACAGTCCTCAGTGGTGACCCAGTACTGGTAAAGAACACTTTCAACGTTTTACATAGTTCTACTGATATAGTTTTTCTTCGCAGTCCTCGTCCTTGTTGTGAAATCTGCAATATGGTTGACCATGTAATCGAAATTCAAGGCTTTCGGGATCTTGATGACAATTTTCTACCAAAGGAGGTAGCTATCGTCACACTGGATCTGTATTCTAATATCCGAAATGTAACTAAATTTGCAGCACTAATCTACACACGTGGGCATGAAAAAGCGAAGCTATTACAAAAAATAATGATCAGACAAATTATTAACCTGGAAGAACTGACATGTCCTACATTCAAACAACTACCAGACAAACGAGAATATTGTTTTCACCATGGAATCAAGAAGGAGGAGGACTACGCCTGTGCTTTCAATAATGCAATGAGAATCAAATGATGGCTCGGCAAACAACGACAAGAGCAGGTACGATTATTGAACAGCAACAACAAAGGAACCACTAAACCATCTCAAAAAAAAATCATTGCTGTCCAAGAACACACCGAGGACGGGGACTGCTATCGACGGACAAGATGAAAAACCAGTGTCTCCTATACTTGCATTCAGTTCGCCATCGCACGCATACGAAGACGTATGAACGGACAACGAACAGTCTACAAATTTTGCAAGTGCTTCAGCTGACGGTGGCCCACACAACCGGTGCGTACCCGGCTGATCAAATCCAGAAAACTTGGACACGTCCTGCTGTTATCATTATCAACACAGATAAAAAAACTTTTGAGTAAACATAAACTGACTTGTAAAAAAAATGTATCAGTAAGTTAAAATGGTGGCAGCGGCGGTAGTCACTGTGCATGCTCACTGCATAGCTGCAATCGTCTCGAATCTTGTGTACCGGCATGCTCTTCGAAACTTGCTACTTTGTATCTATTTTAATCAATGTTTGTTTTATCACATATAAGGTATAATTATTATATAACATATGCTTCATCTCTGACTAAGAGAGTATATTTTTTTTGCATTTATTGTGTCTCTGTTTATAATACTATGTAAACATTATTTTAAGTATTCGTCTCCCACATAGGCTAAGTGTATTTTGTGGAATACATACATGTTTCAGATTTTCCTCTGTGGGTACCTCAAGGAATCTTTTGTGACCGGTTATAACCCTACGGGCGCTGAACACCTGAAGACCTTCCCTTGTAAGACCTGTTCTACTATCTACGTTGGTATCCCTGTATTACTTATTGCTGTGTTGCTTTATTCGCATATATGTCTGTCTTGTCTCGAGTCGTGTACATATTACTGTATCTATATGTTAATCTTATATATAAGTAACAATACATGTGTGCTCTTTAGATCTAGATTTTTTCTTTAAATAAATAAAATTGTGAAAAACTGAAATAAATGTTTTTTTAATTTCAACAATCGTTTTCCAACCTAAATAGAATGTAAGATTAGGATAATTACTTTACGTTGTAATTAATTCTCACCTTTTCCAACTCGATAGCTTACATCCTCTACTCTTAGACTAACAGGGAGGGGTTGGGACCCCCTCCCCTTTTCGAGGTGGAACGTTTCCGTTTATAAAAAATCGCAGGTTAGCGCAGGGAAGGGGTATCCACCTCCCCTTTTTCACTGAGGCTTATCCATTTGATGGATTCATGTGTGGCCCCATCCCTTTTCCAACTCGGAATCATTCATTCGATCAATTAGGATAACCACCATTTTTAATTAGGCCACGCCCCTTAATGATCGCCATTTTTAATTAGGCCACGCCCCCAATGACCGCCATTTTGTTTTAGGCCCCTCAATGAACCAGGGAAGACCGCGCCCCTCTCCCACCCCTCCTTTTAGGCCACGCCTCTAGACCAATCAGAGCCCGTCATATAGCTCGGGTTATCTACTCTTGGGAATTACATGTGGCACAAACGTGTGGGTCAAATGTTCCAATGTGTACAAACATTTTACAACAACAGTAACCTAACTTCCGGTTTTCTTGTTTACGGTATAATTTTAATTTGTTTGACCGCACTTTCTATTTCTACGGGATTTTCCGTAACTTTTACACCTTCTTCAGCTAGTTCAGGGTTAACGTTACGGAACATTCCGCTGCCATTGACAGTGTATTATTTTTCCTGCATATCATTGTTTGACTTTTTTTCATCCAAAAAGGGTACATAAATTGAAACATAATAATGTTTATTGCTTACAAATAAGTTGTTACGTCATGCCAAGATGAAGTTATTGAAACAAATATTTTTGTGTCGTAAGTAATAACTTTTGTTTTCTTACAAAATATTTCTTTAATTCTTTCTTAAAATTTTTGCAAAAAGTGTGTATACTCACGGTTATATTCTGTAAAAGAAAAATTTAGAAAGAAAAATTGTTTCACTACGGGGAGGAGAATGCATGACATCAGACTCTCTAGGATTTTGAAAATTACAATACACAATTGCACAGATGCTCGAGCAATAATTAAGTATACACTATTACATATTTAAGACAGTAAACAGTAATTCTTAAAGGTGATCGAAATCTTAGTGCAAGAACTGTATTCTTAAGAACGATTCTTTAAAGAATGTTTGATAGCATTTTCTTTTAATTAAATTATATAGTTAGAAAAAACAGCTGCAGTCCAATAATGCAGTCCAATAATGTTTTATTAACCTTTTGGTATGAGAAAAGTTATACCACTGAATAAGTGTAAATAGGCATTTTTCTCTGGAAATTAAACAAAAATTCTGTAACCTTTTTTCAAATTTTATTTAGGCAAACAATTATGTTTATACATTTTTATAAAACTTTCGATTCATTGCAACATTTTTTTATGTCAATTTCCCACCCCCTTATGATATGTGGTAATTTTGAAAATAATACATAGAATCGATTTGCTGATTCTTTAAAAACATTAAAAGTTTTAAATCAATTTGGAAAACGAAACTGATTCGATTACATATTATTTATTTTCAATCGGACTGTAATAGGTAGGGTGAAGTTATGCCCTTGCATCGATTCTCCAAAGCATATTTTGTCCCAGGTGCGGTTATCTTCAGACTATTATTCATCGGGTGCGTATTATGATATAAGAGAAAAGCATACGTTGTGAAAATAGTGATGAAAATCGGTATAAGAAGAGCTGGTTTAAATGGCTTGGATCAACAGATGGAGTAACAGGGTAATTAATGCAGTAAATACACGGAGAACACAATTATGTGCAACTATAAAATTGTTGATAATTAAAATTAACAATATCAATATTTTTTCTTGAACGCAATATAAGAATACTAATAGGATGAGGTGTCAAATAAAATATTTAAATTTTGATGACTCCCATTTAATGGGCAAACATGAGTATATTTTGCAAGGAAAGACTAAGTGACAAATACAATATGCAATGCTTTAATAAAAACTATATTTAATGAATAATAAAATGTACAAATGAAGCAATTTTAGATTACGTCTCCTCTTTCTATTCAAAAATTATTATTTCTTTTTGGAAAAAGATTGAATAGTCAATAAATTTCACTAATAATGTATTTTTAGGCTACGTCGCGTTTTTTTAAGTTACGTCGCTTATTTTCGTTGTGAAATGAATATTTTATTATGAAAAAAGGCTAAGTTAGGAATAAAATAAAAAAATAATGCATCTTTAGGTTATGTCTTGTAGCTCTTCCGTTTTTTCTCGACTAACCCTACTAAAAAAAAAGTCAGGAATCGTCAGAAAAAAAGTCAGGACATCTGACCATTTCGGACCACTTTTGTTACGTTTCTCGACAGAAATCGT
>CAKNWW010297471.1:0-16695 GCA_932074435.1 Andricus kollari | reverse complement strand
TTTCAAATTTTTTTCATCATATTATTGGCTGTGGGGTCATATGAAAGTACTGGTCTTTGAGCAGTGGGTCTATCTACAGCATTTTTACTTGCATTTTGTTTAACAGCTCGGAAGAAACATTTTTTAGAGCAATTTCGATATTAGTATGTCGAATACTGATAACGTTGTAATTTCCTCTGGTCCCATAAAATGGGCCCCGAGGGTCTGTTGCCTGAGCCCAGCTAATGCCGAGCACTGACCTAGTACATGCAGGGATGTTTCATCATCCCTGCCGCACCTCCTGCACTCTGTCGTGGGGTTATACCCCATTTTTTGCGTATGATAGTTCAAGTGGTTGTGTCCAGTTAGGATCTGTACCACTGTCCTTATATCTTTCTTGGGTAAACCCAGGACTTCCCTGGCTCTGTCCATCCTATGGGTATGGCCCAGGAAGGATTTCGTCTTGCGGCAACCCTGGATCTGCTCCCAGTATTCCCGGTGTTGTTCGGATCCAGCTTTTAATGGCCAAATCGATTTAGCAATACGCTATTCCCAGTACCGGTTCTGGCCCTATGTATTCACTTGCTGCGCCACGTTTTGCCAACTGGTCCGCCTTTTCGTTGCCCTTGATCCCTCTGTGCCCAGGGACCCATATGAGAGCCACATTGTTCCTTTCTGCAAATTGGTTTAATGCCTTTTTGCATTCCCAAACCAGTTCTGATGTTATGTCTGGTTTCCCTATTGCAGTTAGTGTCGCTTGGCTGTCGGAACAGATCGTAATCTGTCTACCAGCAGCGTTCCCTTCTATTAGTGTTTCAGCACAGCGAAGGACGGCCAGAACCTCCGCCTGAAAGACAGAGTGTCGACCAAGTGGTATCACTATCCCTTTCCCTCTCTTGCTGCCATACATTCCTGCTCCTGTCCCTTCCTCACCCCTGGAGCCATCTGTATACCAGATTTCCCATTGGAGGAGCGGGTTACCATTTGCTTTCCATAGATCCCTGCTTGGGATGCAGACTCGGAAAGCTTTGGCAAAGCTGAAGCGTTTTGTTATTTTATCTTGCCTCATCTGTAGAATCGGCAATGCACTGATATCACTCGGGAGCCTAGTGTGCTTAGTCCCCCGAGTCCAGCTATTTGCTCTTGCCAGGCGGCCCATCGCTTGTGCCGCTCTAGCGGTTATCGCGACATGTAGGGGTTCTTCACAGAGTATTAATCCTATTTATTAGCACAGCAGAGTAGAGCCATGCAAGCATTTTAGGCCCTAGTCCCCACGTCAACCCAAAGGCTCTCCTGCACATCCAAAAAGTCATGACAAACTTCCTGCATTGGGTCTCCAGGTGTTTTTCCCAGTTTAGCCTGCTATCTAGGATTACTCCCAGATATCTAACCAAATCTGAAAACGTCAGCTTCCCACCACAAAATACAGGAGCGTTAACTTTTGGAATTTCATAGTTTTTCGTAAAAATGACCAGGCTGGTCTTTTCAGGATTTACCGAAAGCCCTGAGCTATCGCACCAGAGCTCTACAATGCGCAGCGCCGACCTCATAAGACCCATCCGCGTCTCAAGATGAGCCCTCCTGACTAGGATTACAAAGTCATCCGCATATCCCTGAGTATAATACCCCTCTTTATTTAGTCTTCGAAGGAGACCGTCCACAACAATGCCATATCTCAGAGCCTCTCTACAGAAGACTTCTGGAGGCGTATTGCTGAAAGCACTCTCTATATCCAAGAAAACGCCCACAGCATACCCCTTTTATTCCAACTGCTGCTCCAATTTTGCCACAACAGCATGAAGTGCAGTTTCTACCGAGCAGCCTGCCTGAAAAGCATGCTGCCCTCTATGCAGCTGGGAGGCCAAGAGCACCTCATCCCTTATTTATCTCTCGACCAGCCTCTCCAACGTCTTCGGGATAAAAGACGTTAGGCTGATTGGTCGGAAATCTTTTGCAGCAGTGACCCACTCTCCCCGGTTTGGGTATAAAGGCCACTCTGCCATCCTTCCATGCCATTGGCACGTGTTTAAGAGCTATACTTGCCCTAAATAATTTCGTCAGAGGATGGACGACCAAATCCATGCCTTTTTGTAAAAGCGCTGGATAAATGCCATCCGCCCCTGGTGATTTAAAAAGACAGAAGGACCCTACGGCCCATTCCACCTTCTTGTAATCAGCGACCTTAGAGGCGAAATTCCAGTCGGCCCTCACCACCAAGTGGCCCCAGCCTTCCTTCTCTTGGTATTCAAGACATAATGAAGCGGTTCCAAAATGTGCGTACTTTTTTTCATCCTGAAGATGTCTGCTAGTCGACCTTGGTTTCCGTGATGCTTTACAACCACTACGTAACTTGCACTTGGACGTTAGAATGCCGCGGAATATGTTGATTGTGGTAAAAACCAACTAACGGTTCGGCAAGCTAATCGTTCTAGGCTTGGTACAAAATATCGCTTTATCGTTGAAGTATGTAACGGCAGAATTAAACCATTCTGTCGATATTTTGATAAAGAGTTTCAAAATAAATCCCTCAGACACATGAGTGAAGACTTCAGAAACGCTGCAGCTTTTATTAACGCTGCAGCTTTTATTAATACATTTTATGACCGCGTGGAGTCAAACACGAATGACGCAGCAGCCATTGCTATTAGAATGTTGTCACTTATGGATGCTTCGAGCAGTGTAAAGGTGTCAGCAATTCAAATGAAGGTAAACAGCCTGAGCAAGGATTACGAACGCTTTGAAGTTATTTCCCATGAAATTATTCCAGAGTTTCCTCATCTTACAGAGTCAGACCTGCGAATCATCGGCTTAAGCTCTTACTAACTCTCTCAAGCCGAGTCTTATTATGCTGAATACGTAAATGAAGATGGAAAGTATGTCTTCGACGTTTATAAACACCCTAACTCTTTACCCCTTGACAGTGCCAATATTCAAGCCATTAGACCGTTGCTAGTGAGAGCAAAGATTCGTTCTCGTCATTCCTCTGCTACAAAATAGTTCCTATATATTCTCGTCGATCTACAAAAGTCTAAACATGAGTCAATTATTGGTCATTGCTGTCACTGTAAAAACGGGAGTAGAACTGAAGTTTGCTGTGCCCATACAATGACCCTCCTATGGTATCTTGGGTATGGAAGGTTCCAAGCAAGAATTAAACGTCCAGCAGCCAACTTGAATAATACTTGTGTTGCCACATAACTCTCGGATGACGAACAGCCATCATCATTTGAAGTTAACATGTTACGGTACATCTAAGCAGAATAATTCAAGATAGCTACATTGTATTACATTCATCAGATAACAAAAATCTACTATTTGGTACCTTTCTCAAGAATGAGGGATGATGGGCCATTTTCGGTACCCTCGTTTTTGATTTTTTGAAAAAAATCAAAATTCAGAATGAAAAAAAAAAAAAAATTATGATAGCCTTAAAGAACACGAAAAGAGCTTTCAAAAACAATGTAATAAAAGTAAAATCGTATATTCCTAAAAGAAGTGACACTAACGTGAAGGTGAAAAAGCACCTGAAAATGTAAAAACTGCATGCCCCTGTATATTGACAACTGCTTGATAAATGGACCTATGGTTTGGTGAGTTAAGAAACGTCCACTAGAACTATAATTCAGCCAAGTTGCAATACGATACAAGAGAAGCAATCATTTTAGGTGGGGCCACTTGACGCATTCTGCCCTACATATTACTTTTACTCTAAGTGTGAGTGAGTTTTGACATTGAATGCCATAAAACAGTATGAAGGCTAAATTCTTCAACGTTGTGCCCATTGTAAAGTTTGATCTAATCAACAAGAGCTTTCATTCGGTACCAGTGTCATTAGTGGGGGCGTGGGGCCAATGTTAGGTACCCTCCAAAAGAAGCCAGATTTCATCTATTATTTTGTTGAGCTTATTTCTAATACCTGAAGTAAGGACCTTTGCAGCTCGCTGAAATGTGGCCCAAGCCCAGACAGCGATAACAACGCATCACCTCCATCTTTTTCCGTACACGACAGGACACCCATCCCACCTTCAGTTGTCCTGCTTGTACCATTTTCTGCGCCAGTTCCTCTGTCACTCACACGAATGCCTTCAGCGTTCCCTTGAAAGCCCTTTTCGTGAGGCTGACTTTGACCTCTCCTGCAGATTTTCCGGCGTGCCCCATTACAGCGGCCTCGACCTCTTCCGCCTCCGTAGTCGTATCGAGGTCCAAGACCTCGACCTCGCTGCTGGGGGCGAGCTCGCTCACGCTACGCCCGCCACCAAGAGCCTCCATAATGGCAGCGGACAGCTTTGGTGTTACGTCGTAACACTTGTATCGTGGATTGATCTACGTAGTATGAATCTGCACGCGCGAGATTACAATTCAAATGGATCTAGAAGGTAGATGAGAGGGACACTAATACAGAAAGAGAGAGTGAGAGCATGAGTGTCGAAGAGCGGGCGAGAGGCGTTGGCTACCGCACACTCAGTCGTGTTCGATCCCTGAATCGATTCCGGCCCGTGCGGAGCTCTGTCGCGTCCGGTCGCTTCTCAGGCAAACGATCTCTAAAATTCCACTAACTACGACTCAGCTAATCAGGATGTTTCGTACCGCCACTGATTCCTATCGAACGGAAGTCAGGATGTCCTAACTCAAAATATATTCAAACAAGCATCGCGACCACGAGTGTGCGACGCCAACGTCGGTTCGCCGCGACCACGTGGTCGTTTTCCAAGTTCCTCTCGCGTAACTTATTGTATCCAAATCAAATCGAATAAATCTGGGTTTTTTGCACCATTCAAGGCTTTTCCCCATAATCTCGCGTTTTTCACTTTTACCTCCCCAAAATTCCTCATTTAAAATTAAGCTAAAGTTCAAGTGTAGTGAAGAGCAATTTTAAAAAACGTTAATCGAAAATAGATTGCCTGAGCCACCTAAGGCTAGGCAATTGACACAAAACATGGTGCCTCCTGTGAGGTTTGAATAAAGTTCGTTCCTCACATGAAAGAAATTCGAGAAACCCGTTGGCGTCTCACGCGTGCGGGCACCGTCGTGCTTCGTTACGTTGAACACGTGCCGCATTCAAACAAAGACACTGCGCGCGCATCTCAACTCCGCCGGCGAGCGGAAAACCAGCAAGCGAACCACGCCACGTGGTTTCGTAAGGGAAAATCGGGCATCTCATGCCACTTCGTCTTCCTCGAATCTGCCATCGCTTCCACCAAGGATCCCTCACCCAGTCGGCCTTTGCTGCACAGGAGTATTGAAAGGATAAAAGATAAGTACCTTTTTCTCATTTCTACAATTGCTATTCGTATTGTGATTGACGGTTTTGGTGAGGAGGTTATGGCTATTGGCCGCCAAACTTCCTTCTCACATTTCGAAGTGAAATGATTCGAGATTCGAATCTCGCCGCTTAGGTTCGCGAATAGAGTCAGTGAAGTTAATGCATTTAACTTTATCAGTTTTAATTCAATTTTCATTTAAATTCATTTTCTGCGAATCAATTTATTGAATAAATGAATTAATCTTTTATCAATTTTAATTCCATTTTAATTTGTTTTCGACAATCAGTTAAGTGAATTTAATGGATTACAGCTTTATCAGTTTAAATTCCATTTTCATTTTAATTCATTTTCGCGAATCAATTTATTGAATAAATGGACTAATCTTTTAGCAGTTTTAATTCCATTTTAATTTGTTTTCGCGAATCAGTTTAGTGAATGTATTGGATTAAAGATTCATCAGTTTTAATTCCATTTTCATTTTAATTCATTTTCGCGAATCAATTTATTAAATAAATGGATTAATCTTTTAGCATTTTTAATTCCATTTTAATTTGTTTTCGCGAATCAGTTTAGTGAATTTAATGGATTAAACCTTAGCAGTTTTAATTCCATTTACATTTCAATTCATTTTTGCGAATCAATTTATTGAATACAATGGATTAATCTTTTAGCAGTTTTAATTCCATTTTAAATTGTTTTCGCGAATCAGTTTAGTGAATTTAATGGATTAAACTTTAGCAGTTATAATTCCATTTACATTGCAATTCATTTTTGCGAATCAATTTATTGAATCTAATGGATTAAACTTTTAGCAACTTTAGTTTCATTTTAATTCGTTTTCGCGAATTCATTCAGTGAATTTAATAGTTTAAACTTTTATAAGTTTTAATTCCATTTTCAGTTAAATTCATTTCGCGATTTAATTCGGTGAATATAATGGATTAAATTTTTTATAAACTTTAATTTCATTTTGTTTTTCATTCGTTTTTGCGATTAAGTAAAGTGGATTAAGATTTTTGGTAAGTTTGATTACATTTGTTCTTCATTCGTTCTCGTGATTAAAATCAGTGAATCAAATTTCACGCTCAATAGTCTCATTCTTAGTGGAAAAAGAGTGGGATACTCATCATTGTACTGCCATAGGATACCATCGGTATATTCCTATTGTTTACGTTGCGACCACCCGAGGCAACTCTTTTAGGTTAATTTAAAATTAACAATTAAAATGGCGTTATCCGAAAACCACCAAAACGCGTTCCGTACATTGTTCAAAAGTGGATTTCGCTAGAACAAGCAATCATGAAACTGAAAACGTATCTCAAAGAGTCCAAATGCGATCCGATTAACGCGCAGTTCCGTTTAAAATGTATTGCTACTCGGTTTACGGAATATGAACGATATAACGATGAATTGACCAGTTTAGATCCGGGACATCTTCGACTTGACGCACTTCTTGAAATCGAATCCGAATATTACGAAATAGCGACCGTGGTTACAAAATTACAACCCGCCACTCCACTTGCTAGTTCGACCTTGAACAATAGCAATATCACTATTTCGGAAAAACAGGATAGGCCGAAACTACCGGAAATTAAAATTCCTACCTTTAACGGGGATCATGATAAATGGGTTTCATGGAAACATAGCTTCGAAGCATTGGTCCATTCGCGTTCTGATCTCAGTGATTACATCAAACACACGCAATTGGCTAACGCTCTTTCTGGGTCCGCATCTAACAAAATCATAGCTTTCTCCCCTATCGAAGAAAACTATGCCAAGGCATGGGAATCGTTGTGCGAGGCGTATGACCAGAAACGCATAATAGTCGCGGAACATCTCGACGCGATCCTCGATCTTCCGGTTCTTTCTAGGCCAAATCCCGATGATCTTTCGTCGCTTATCGATAAAGCGCGTAAACACCTTAGTATGCTCAAAGAAGTCGGAATCGAAATGCATGAACAGACCGTCGTACGGATGTTAAAAAGATGCTTACCGCCGGCAATTTTAGCAAAATGGCAGGATAGGTTAGATGGGAACCAGCTTCCAAATCTTGATGAATTATATAAATTCATTCAATCAACAGTTTTTAAACTTCCCTCGTTAGAGAAGGTTGCCTCGAGTGGCCGCAATATTGCATGAAAGAGGGGGGGTGAAGGTCCCAGCCAACTTTATGCGAAAATCAGAAAATTGGAAGCACGTTCTCTCGTAACGTCTGCTTCTAATTCCTCGAGCTCGTCCTGCGTACAATGCAAGGAAAACAATCAGCTTTATAAATATCCTATATTTAATGAGCGTAAAGTCCAAGAACGCTGGACCATTGCGAAGGCACAAAAATTGTGTAAAAACTGTCTGTGTGCACATTCGGGGCCATGTAAGAGTCGGCAACGTTGTAAGAAGTGTGATAAGAATCATCACACTTTGTTGCATGCTGATAAAACAGTAAAATCTATTAAATCAGAATCCTCTCAGAAGGGGGGAGATTCGAAGGTTTCAGGTCCTAGCACTCCAACGGCATGACTATCTCGGCACTCGTACGCTTCCGAAGCGTTTCCGTCAGATTCGCAACTAATGACTACTGCTGTTTTGAAAGTTCAAAACAACCGAGGAAATTGCTGCATTGCAAGAGCACTTTTAGATTCCTGTTCCACAGTCAATTTAATTACAGAAAATTTTGCAAAGTCGCTAAATTTAGCTAAACAAACTTGTTCGATTAAGATTGGAGCAGTTAATGGGTTATGTACGATATCTAATGATTACATTAAAGCGACAGTTTCTTCATCTTATAACAATTTTAAAAGAGAATTAAACTTTCTAATAGTACCAAGAATAGCTGATATCGTGCCCAATGAAGTATTTCCTCGAAACGTGTTCGACATTCCCAAAAATTTGCAGCTTGCAGATCCGCAATTTCACGTTCCCAAGTCGGTTGACATTCTGTTAGCAGCAGGCACAACTCTGTCCGTGCTGTCCATAGGTCAGATCAAACTTCGACATCAAGATTCTAAAATTATTCTACAAAAAACGACGTTAGGTTGGATTGTAGTAGGGGGATCAGATATTCTCGTGACAGCTGCAAAGGCTTCTTGCAATGTCGTCAAATTAGACAAACTTATCGAGCGTTTCTGGGCAATAGAGGATTTTGACCATGAACCTTTAAAATCTCGCGATGAAGTTTCGTCTGAACAACATTACGTAGACAATACTCAACGTGATGAGACCGGTAGATACATCGTACGGCTTCCTTTTCTAGATAGAAAATTCCAGCTAGGTGAATCTAGAAATCAAGCGTTAAAGCGTTTCTACTCACTTGAGAAAAAGTTCGAATCCAATTCACAGTCAAAATCCGAATATCACAAAGTCCTTAACAAGTACGTTTCCTTGAACCACATGACTCTATGTGACGACACAAAGGATGGATGTTATCTTCTTCATCACGCCGTGATTAAAACAGCCAGTGCAACGACTAAGGTTAGGGTTGTATTTGACGCGTCCGCAAAAACGTCGACAGGAGTTTCACTCAACGAGGTTTTATTGGTAGGTCCCACGATTCAAAATACCATTTTTGAACAGCTTCTCAGATTTCGAACACATGCGTACGTGATAACAGCCGACATCGAAAAGATGTACAGGCAGGTACTGGTCCATCCGGACGATAGGAAATATCAGGAAATTTTGTGATATCATCAGGATAAAATCAGAACCTTTCAATTAAACACAGTAACGTTCGGAACTGCCTGTGCACCTTTTCTTGCAATTCCCACTTTACATCAACTTGCTCGAGACGAAGGCAAGGAGTTTCCACGTGCCAGTAAGATTCTCTTACGAGATTTTTACGTTGATGATCTAGTTTCAGGCGCGAGTTCTATAGAACAAATTATAAGTATTCGCGATAAAATGATCGAATTGCTGGGTCGTGGCGGTTTTGTTATCAGGCAATGGGCTTCTAATCACACTTCCATTCTAAATAACATCGAAAAGAAAATTTTCAATTTAGATTGTGTCATTAAAGAAAATCCCCTTCAGAAAACTCTCGGAATCATTTGAGACTCCCAACGCGATATCCTTACCTACACGGTTCGAGCCATCGACGCTCAAAAAACTTCGACCAAGAGAAAGCTCCTATCAGAAATTTCAAAAATCTTCGATCCTCTCGGACTTTTGGGGCCGGTGGGTCTCTACGCCAAAGTCTTGATACAGGATTGTTGGAAAGCTAAAATCACTTGGGACGAGTCACTTCCTCAAGAGATTCATACAAAATGGCAATTATTAACTGATCAGCTCTCATGTTTGCAGAAGTTTTCGATGCCGCGAAATTTCTTGTGTGAAAGTCCAACCGAAATCGAAATCCATGGTTTTTGCGACGCATGTCTTCATGGTTATGGAGCACGTCTCTACATTAGATCTGTTGATGCGAAGGGTACTGTCACAGTCAACCTGGTGTGTAGTAAATCTAGGGTAGCTCCAGTAAATGGGGTCACAATTCCACGGCTAGAACTTTGTGCAGCTTCAATTCTCAAAAAACTATACGTAGAAGCAAAGGCGCAATTCGAGTTTCCGATAAAGCGAGTGACCTTCTGGTCAGATTCCACAATCGTATTATGTTGGTTGAAAAAGGCTCCTCATTTGCTAAGGACCTTTGAATCGAATAGGGTGGCCGATATCCAATCTCTAGGAGATCAAGTCCAGTGGAGACACGTCAGATCGGAAGGTAATCCGGCCGATTCGCATTCTAGGGGACAACTACCATTAGATTTCATAAAAAATAAGTGTTGGACCACAGGTCCCAGCTGTTTAGTTCAAACTGAAAGGGAATGGCCTAGGTCTATCGAACCATCGTCGGTGGAAGTGCCTGGTTTGAAAGGGAGTGTTTGCTTGCTTAATATCGCGACTTGTGACTATATCTACTCTCGGGTTTCGTCATTTAAACGTCTTACAAGACTCGTTGCGTATTTTCTACGTTGGAAAAACCTAAAATCCCAGAGAGATCGTCCACTATCATGTGAGGAAATGATCGAGGCTGAACGGCGTTTGGTAGCGATGATACAACGTGAAAGATTCTCGGAGGAGATCAAGCTTCTCGCTACCGCTCGAGAGGCTTCTGCCGGGGAGACCACAGTTGCGTATCGAAAGTCGACCAAATTCGATGAGTTGAATCCTTTCCTCGACGAGTGCGATCTCATTCGCGTGGGTGGTCGTTTGAAAAAGTCAGATTTGATCTACAATCAAAAACACCCCTCTTAATACCTAGCAAACACCCAATTACAGATCTTATCATTCGTCAATGTCACGAAGACAATAAGCATTCCGGTATCCAATTGACTCTATTCACTCTCAGAGAGAAATTCTGGATTTTAAATGGAAAAAATCAAGTCAGGAAGATCGTTCATCAATGCGTCGAATGTATTCGACAACGACCTAAAAAGATGCAAGCTCAAATGGCTGTCTTGCCTGAAGTTAGGGTAACGGAAGCGCCGCACGGGGGTAGATTTTTTCGTTCCGATTCTCATCAAGGAAAAGAAGTTTCGCAACAAAACTTTCATCAAAACCTATGGTTGTGTTTTTATCTGTATGGCGTCGAAGGCGGTGCATATCGAACTTGCAAATGATCTCTCGACAGAGGGTTGTTTGGCAGCTTTGCGTAGATTTATGAGTCGAAGGGGCGTTCCAGAACAAATCTACTCGGATAATGGGACAAACTTCGTAGGGGCTGATAAAGAACTTCGTGAGATTTACGATTTATTCGACAAGGCCGAATTCAAACAAGCGATAGGAAATTTTGCCATATCGAAACGAATCGAATGGCACTTCAATCCACCTTTGTCCCCTCATTTCGGCGGTCTTTGGGAAGCAGCCGTAAAGAGTTTCAAACATCACTTGAAGCGTGTATTAAAGGATCAAAAACTAACGTATGAACAAATTAACACTTTGTTAAGTGAAATCGAAGAAATTTTAAATTCGCGGCCTCTATACGCTCTTTCGGCTGATCATAATGATCCGTTAGCTATAACCCCTGCACATATATTAATAGGTCGACCTTTCAATTTTTCACCTGAGTACAATCTCGTTTCAGTTCCGGACAACAAAGTGTCGACCTACAACTTCATCACCAAGGCTCGACAGGACTTTTGGAATAAGTGGTACAAAGAGTATCTCAATGAACTGCAAACTCGTCAAAAATGGCACATGTCCACTGAAGAACTGAAGGTTGGTTCAGTTGTTCTTCTCAGAGAGGATAATATTGGATGTGCAAGATGGCCGATGGGGGTGATCCTCGAGGTGTATCCAGGGAGCGATGGCATCGTTAGAGTCGCTTCAATCAAGACTGCGAACGGCGTATATAAACGTAACATAACCCGATTATGTTTGTTACCTCTTGCGTAAATCTTAAATCAGCTACCAAATCATCGGAGCAGTCCCTCCAAAGGAAACTGACTTCAGTTTTACTAATCTTACCTATCGTTCAAAGTTTACGTAGTTTATCGTTATAAATTAATATTAATTCTAAGGTTAAACATATATTTATATTCCATCTTATTTATTGTATTTAGGTCTAACTCTGCTTCGTTCCGTTGAGTGTAATTCCACTTATTGCGCAGCGTTGGCCGGGAGCATGTAGATGGGAGGGGCACTAAGAAATAAAGAGAGAGAGAGAATGAGTGTCGAAGAGCGGGCGAGAGGCGTTGGCTACCGTACACTCAGTCGTGTTCGATCCCTGAATCGATTCCGGTCCGTGCGGAGCTCTGTCGCGTCCGGTCGCCTCTCAGGCAAACGATCTCCAAAATTCCACTGATTACGACTTAGCTAATCAGGATGTTTCGTACCGCCACTGATTCCCATCGAACGGAAGTCAAGATGTCCTAACTCAAAATATATCCAAACAAGCATCGCGACCGCGAGTGTGCGACGCCAACGTCGGTTCGCCGCGACCACGTGGTCGTTTTCCAAGTTCCTCTCACGGAACTTATTGTATCCAAACCTAGGCTCTAACTCGCCTCCCTCTCACCTTCTTCTTCTTAGCTTGGGGTGCAGGTGTAGGCACTACCTCCTGTCCTTCTTGGGTGTTGAGGTTGTCACGGCAGCAGGATGAGTTCTCAGCTTCTTCTTCTATGTCCTCGAGGACATAGAAGGCCTCTATTCCCGGCCTCTATTCCCCTGCTGGCCACATGTTCTCGCCCTGCCTTCTTCCTCACTTCGTTGACTCACTGGCCAACAATCTGACTCAAACCTTCTTCATGGTATCTGAACTTATTTTCCAGGAGTTTCGTATTCCTGTTGAGCGCGTCCACACAATATTTCGAGTTACTCACACCGTCACGAATTTCGAGGAACATGTTCCTCTTTGTTCCACAAAAAACCTCCATCATACTGATGACCTCTCGTAGAGACCTCACAAGCTCCCTTTTCTCTTCCAATTTCTCGTAGAACCCTTGCTTCAGAAGTTTCACATCAAAGTAACTTTGGTTCCCCCTAAAATCCGTGGAACCCGCAACGGTCACCGGACCTTGCACCCGATCGGAACCGGCGGGGGTATTTGATTTCCCCGGTACCACCCATATCTGGGAGACGTTTCCCTATGCGCAACCTGGGGAGGCGCCCGATGGGGGACCAGCAGCCCCACACGAGATCCAGAAGGAGAGTGCTGCCTACAGTGGTAGCTTGCAGTGGCTGCCTACAGTTTAGGAATCATCCCGACTCAGCCGGGAAAGAGGCTCGCAATATTCATCGTGGATCCCGATTCCTAAATTGCAGCAGTTCTCAGTGCGGACTTTCTGAACACAATCCTGGATGTTTGCGATTCACTTTTAAATTTCCGGTCCTCAAAACTTGTTTCTAAATCCGCATTTTTCTCCGTGACTTTTTCTTCTATATTGCATAGTGTTTCTTTAACAATTGAGCTTTCATTACCAAAAGGTAAACAGAAATTCTTACCTAAGCTAAGAAAATATTTTACATTTTTTGGTATTTTAGTTTTAGTTCTGTTTAAAATCAAAGCAGGATTAGTGTGCAGGTTTGTTTGTCCATAGTATCGAGTTTTGAGCCAATCGAAATTAATATTTTGAGTCTATCAAGATCGTTTTGTATGTGTTCAATGTTTTTAACTATATCTTTAATATAAAGATTCAAAATATTAATATGGCCTTTAAGAACTGCTTTGATAAAATGTTTACTAAGTAAATTATTCATTTGTACATGTCGGTAACCTTGATTTAAAATAAACACACACAATATCATATTAAAGACAGTTGGATTTTAGTAGAAAAAATGACTAATTTCACAGTTCCAGATGGATACAAATTTTTTAGCCTCGATGTCCAATCTCTTTTTACCAATGTTCCACATGGACTTATAATAGATGCTATGAAAAAGAGATAGAATGAAATTAAATTACACACGAAATTACCTTTAGAATTTTTCATCAAAATTTCAATATTTTGATTAGAAAACGCATATTGTAGTTTTCAAAATAAAAACTACAAACAGATATATGGTGTTCCAGTGGGTTCATCCATTTCAGGTGCAGTATCTGATCTTGTCATGGAAGAACTAGAACAATCTGTTCTCAATAATAATACACAGTTTACGCCTCTGTTTACAGCCAAAATGTACATTCAATGCAACTATTTTTTTCCTATGTATTTTCGCTCGCTAAACTCGAAAATCACATTAAAAAGTTTGTTATGGATAGGTTTTCGAGATATGACTTTTTGAAATTTTTGTCGGCTGTGGCTTTACACTTTAGGCCATATATAGAGTTATAAACGTCAAATTGGGTCACACGGGATCTCAAATTAAAGGTAATAAAATTTCCAACATTTTTATATTTTGATTGAAATTTCACGAAAAAAACAAGGTGTTGATGAAGAAAATATATGCATAAATAGCGGACATATAAGCAATTGAATGAAGGTACCAAAATTCAAAGATGGTTCGCCTCTCGTCAGTGTACGGACTGCACCGAGTGCACAAAGGGATAGGCGTACCGATACTAGTCTTTGAGCATCGAGTATAAAATACTAGATACTTTCAATTCTCGATTCCGATTCTAAAAAAGTATCGATACTAGTGTGGGTCAAGAAACAAAATATCATCCTCCCACCATTGCACATATAAAACTTGGACTCTTCAAAAACTTCGTCAAAGCGTTAGACAAACAAAACCGAGCGCTCGAGCATTTAAGATCGATTTTTCCAAGACTTTCTATTGCAAAAATCAAAGAAAGAATCTTTGATGGCCCACAGATAAGAAAGGTGCTCAAAGATGAAAATTTCCCCTCATTATCGACACCTAATGAGGCTGCAGCCTGGAAATCATTCCAATTCATTGTTTCCAATTTTCTTGGAAACAATAAAAGCCCGAATTACAAGCAAATTGTTAAAGATTTGCTCAAGAATTATGCAAAAAAGGGTATGGAATATATATTCTTATTTTATTTAATGCATGTACTTCTTCATTATACTGATTTACAAATTGAAAAAAATGTGTACATTTAATTTTAATTTCAACAGGTGTAAATATGACGCTCAAAATTAATTTTTTGCATTCCCACTTGGATTTTTCCCCGGAAAATTTCTGTGACGTAAGTGACGAGCACGGTAAAACGTTTCACCAAGAAATGAAAGCCATTGAGCAGGGCTACCAAGGATATTGGGATACAAGAATGTTGGGAGATTATATTTGGTTCCTTATCAGAGAAACGGAACCTGTGAAAAACAGAAGACAAATCAGGGACCAGCATTATTTCTAATCTAGTCATGCAATATTGAAATTCATAATTAAAAACGAATAAAATAAATTAAATAAATGTTTTCTATAGAAAAAATAGAAAAATTAGAATTTCGGTACCTTTAATCAAGTGCGTATATCTCCGGTATTTATGCATATATTTTCTTCATCAATACCTTTTTTTTCTTAAAAGTGCGATCTATATATAAAAAATAAGAAACTGGACATGATTTGAATTTTTCTAATTTTGCATGGTGATAGAGTGAATTTTCGATTTTTATTTTGGCCAAAAAATGGAATTTTCTCATATATTTTGGGACATAACACCTAAACTACTGAACAGATTCAAAAACAATACAAAGCGCAATTTTTGGAAATTTTATTACCTTTAATATGAGACCTCGTGCGACCCAATCTGACCTTTATAACTTGATATATGGCTAAACATGTGAAGCCACAGCCGAAAAAAAATATAAAAAAATTTCAAAAAATCATATCGTCTATCTATTCTGACAAATTAGTTCCTTGATTTATGCATGTCGCGTCCTGTATATTTATTAATCATTAGAAGGTTTTAAAGATTTTTCAACTGCAAATTGTAAACGAGTTAATTCTCCAATATCTATTCTTTCTTTCGATCCCATTAAGCTTGTTTGTTTTCTTTGGGCCGTTCTAAAAGACACGTCATGACATCACGGGTTTGTGGTTAAATCTAATACACTTGCGCTTAACCCTCTAGCTTTTCTTTCTTTAATTTCTAATGCACCCTGAGATTAAAATAGAAATAAAGTCTGACAATAAAAATTGTTATCATAAAATAAAATTTAGAAAAATGAATGTTTCTAGACATCGAGTTATTATTGAATATTGCCCTGTTGATGCTATAATAGACACAGGTAGCAATTTAAATCTAATTTCTACGGAATTTTGTGCATGCACTGTCCGTGAGTTCGTAAACTGTCAGTTTCTCTTGCGAACTTATATTTCTGTGGATGGAAATCGACAAATACCGGTAAATAGAATACGAGCTCGAATTGTATCGGAATGCCGCCGTGTCAGAGCAGTATTTACTATAATCCCAAATATGAATGAACCTTGCGTCTTAGGTATGAAAGTCATGCAAGCATTCTCAAATTAAATCGAACGAAAATAATTATTACAATAACCAGGGTGACTGTTTAGACCGTCCTCAATCATAATTGTCAACATTATGCTTTCAAATGCACTTGTATATAAAATAATGAATACCTTCCGAATATATAAATTTAAATTGAACCGACTTCAACGCTCACCTAAAGCATCATCATTTGAAAGGACATTAGCGGTCACCCGATATAATCATTCAAAATCTGGCTCTCATGGTTGAACACGCGATAAAAATGATCTCAAATGCGAAAGATTTAACCCCCACCTCCTGAATCGGATTTAGTTCAGCAACTCTCTAGACCAAGGCTCACCAAAAGGCAGTCGGCGACTGCAAATACTGACAGTGGCAGTCGTGAAACTAGGACAAACAGGCCCGAGAACAGGCCCTCATAAATCTTGTCGTTCGACTGGCCCCTAATCCTTCTCGGTAAATTACAGTTTGAAATGAAAAAATGAAATGTATTGTAAATACAAGTAGAAAAAAATCAGACCCTTCGGTGTGAACAATGAGCCGCAACGAGCCGTGACCGTACCGACTGTAACCCTTTCCAGGATTCCTGGAAATCGAAGAAAAAAATGACAG
>CAKNWW010297447.1:0-12692 GCA_932074435.1 Andricus kollari | reverse complement strand
CTTGTGTTTGGCAACAATCTTCATCGAGTAATGCTTCCAGTTCTTCATCTTCAAATTTTTTTTGGCTGCCTAGGACGTTCTTCGTCTTCCAAGCTAAAATCACGACTTTTAAATCGAGCAAACCACTTTTGGCACGTTCGCTCAGCTAGAGTATGTTCACCATACACTTCCACCAAAATACGATGACTTTTGGCAGCAGTTTTCTTCATATGAAAATAATGAAGGAGAACTCCCCGCAAACACTTTTTCAGGCACAAAGTTCGACATATTTAAGTGAACAAAAATTATAGCTGTTTACGCTTCAAATGAATGACATATACTGAAAAAGATGCACAACGACAAAAGCTTTCCAACGCATGTCGGATGTTTGGCACGATGGAATAATAATCAAGTTACACCATCTATTAGCAAACCGCACGAATTAAGTTATAGACTCATATATTTCTACGAAAAGTTTTTTTGAGATAAAGATATCGTTTCAGTTTAGGATAAAATGTTTGATATTTTTTCATTATAATACATTGTCCTTATTTGATTTTCTATATTTCTACGACATCATTTTTTTAAATAAAGGTGAAATTTCATTTCAAGATAAAATGTTCGATATTTTTTATTAAAATATACATACATACATACATGATACCTTCTTTATTTATGTGTTTAAATTAAACTATTATTTCAATTATTGAATCCTTTGACAATTTTAAAATGTAATGTATTTTCACACTTTATCAAGAAAAAAAAAATAAACCCGTGCGAACGGCACCGGTTTAACAAAAATAATGAAACATTAATCGCCAATGATTATATAAACAACGATAATATTATTATTTTTAATTTAAACAACAATCAATCTTTTAGATTTTTTTCACCTTTTGGCGGGTGAAAGAAATTAAATTTTTCGGATAAACTCTCATAACCTGACTTACATCCAGCGGCAATACACCACGTTCCACTTATTTTAGTTATTTTAGTGCCAAATTTTATATTATTAACATTTTTAAATTTTTACACTTTGATGTGTAAAACAGGAAACCGATTTTCATTACGAAAAATGTCGATCAAATTAATTTTTCACCAATCTTTCCTATGCTTGCCATGTAAAAACAGGCTGGAAAGACTCCCAGCGCCATCTGCGCTCCACGCTTCACTTGACCGTGGTTGTGAACTAACGTCGTTGCAGGGGGCTGATTCTACTAACCTTACAGAGATTTTATCAATGTCACTAGAAGAAAGTTTCACGCCAGGAGGGCCCTTAAACCATAGCAAAATCAGTTTCTTCATCACTCCCAATAAAACAAGATGCATATAATCAAGTGGCACATTGGAAACAGCCCCAAATCGAGGAATATGTGTCAAAATGGTTGCCTTTCATTCTTGATAAGTGCCTACGTAATAATTATTTACAAACTCTTAATCAGTCCTATACCTAAATGGCCCTATTCCAGGAAAACATCCACCTCGCTTCTTCTTCTGGGTTTTTCTCCACTGTTTAGGCTTTAAAGCTTCACCCTTCAGCATACATTTCGAGCAACTGTGGTATCCCGTGTGACCAATCACGCTAAGTACCAGTTTCTTTGCAGGGGCATCACAAATCAGCGCAAAAAAAATTTACCTTAATTTGCCTACCTTTGTAATTTATGCCATTTGTACACGTGATTGTTGCTTCGTCTGTAAATTCTTTCAAGAATTCATTAGCGTCAGCCGGATGGTGAGTTCCATAATATGCTCCAATCAGGTATACGGTTCTTGAATTCGTATCAGAGCAAAGAATCAGCCACAACGATTTAGACGAAGATTTGTGTATAGGTAAACCGTCGATGTTGATCATCAAATTCACGTTACTATCAGCATTTGCTTCATAACTGCGTTGCGTCAGAATTGAGTCTATAGCTCGGTTTAGACCAAGATGGAGATACTCTGCTCCATTAGACATGTAGGTGATTTTTGTAGATCTAGGTGTTCGCAGGAAAGTTCAGCAACTGCGTGGTAACCCATAATCCGTAGGCTGACTTAATATTAGAAGCAGTGCAGTGAGAACAACCAAAGGAACTTCGTACAATAGCGACCATGCACGCAAAGCATTTTTAAATTTTCCATCTTTATTCTGGCGAAGATTTACTTCTTCTGCGTCTTCTTCTGTATCAGAATCTTCGGAATTCCTATCTGTATCAGTATCCGACATATCCCAGTCAATTATTTTTTCATCGTATTCTTTGAGATCAAAATCATGCAATACTTTTGGCACTTTTATCATCATTCTCAGCACTGGTTTTCAAAGACTCCTCTTCCTGATCGCTTCCACTTCTTGAAATTATTTCCGTCTGTGCATCAGCCCAGGTTTCTTCTTTAAACGTATCAAAAATCATATTTTCAACCGCATATATTTCATTCACATCTATTTCATCCACAACTACTTCATCTACAGCTTTGGTATCTTCAGGCTTTTCAGGGAACTTTGAAACTGACAATAGCTGCAAATCTGAGGCTGTTTGTTTAGATCGTAGTCTGCGAATATGCCTGCTTGAATATCCAAGGGTACAAACAAATCTATTCTTCGACATATTTTCATAAATCACAAGAAAAAATTTAAAATCTGAAATAAATATTCAAATTTTAACATTGTGCATATAGGGCATTATTTCTCAAGTCCTACTCACTCACGAAATTAAAGGTGTCGGATCTAAGTCAAACTTGAGCAAAGCGTTGTGCTATTCTATTGGATGGTAGTTTATGGGGTAAAAATTTGTCATTTGGAACAATAATACCGAGGGGGAGAAAACGAACATTTTTGGATTTCCCTCGATATCGCCTATTTCGACCCTTTCCACTGATAATAAGCATTTTTTAAAGAAATAAGTAAAAAAATAATGAGTTTGACTTTTTTCATATGACGCTTTTTTTGAACTTGTTTGCCGCGTGCGAAAGCGCTAGTGTTTATTTAATTTGTGTATTTTAATTTTTAATCTCAATGTATTTAACCTTCATCCGGTCGCGTTCCCTTGAGTCACGGAAGCGGTCGCGAGGCGGCAGTTAGCCGCCCCTCACGTTTTCGCTATTTTAACATCGTGACAAATTGTAGTTTGAGTTGTCAATCTTTCAAGAGAGTTTATACGCAAAATATAGAAAAAAAAACTTTACTAAGTACTCAACAAATCGTAGAAATGATGATATCGCCTTCCACACGAGCACGAGTGCAAGAGTCACAGATCATTTGGCAGTGGTAAGTAAATTACAGGTCTTTATCAAATATCCTACTCATAAACCTAAAACTACTCATTATCTACCAATAACATTGCTAAAAAAATCAAAGAAGTACTTACATTTTTTTGTCGAAGCTCAACGGAAAAAGCAACACTACCACCTGCGAGGCGGCTAATAACCGCTACCCGTCTACACTGTTAGCTTTAGAGACGTATTTACGCTCGAAACCACGACGCACAAGCTAGAAGCGACTGAACTCTACTGATAAAATGTGTAAACAGAGAATACAGTCGACTCTCGATCGTATATCATCAGTCAGTTATGTTTTTACGTGACTTTTATGTTAAAGGCGGCAGATTGCCGCCCACGCGACCGGATGAAGGTTAAGAAAAAAGTCGAAGCTTTCATGCCAACCTAAACAAAAAATCGCAAAAAAGTGTCCTATGGAATAAGTCAAATATATTTTTGACCTTTATTTTTAAACGAAAAATATTTATTTTTTCAAAAAATGGTTATGACCTATGAAAAACACATAAAACCCCCCATTTGAATTTTGGTAGGAAACATTTGGTATTGCTATTCAAAGAGTTAAAAATCACCAAAGCGGATGGTATATTCTTGAAAACCACTCGTGGCTTATTTTTATTAATAATATTTAAGAATCCCCCTTTTCACCTCCTAGCTCTTAAAGGGAAAAACATAAGATTTCTTTTGTGATCAAAAAATGAAAAAATATGCCTTTATTCTAAAAAAGTAATTTACAAAATTTAATTTTTGAAGGGCAAATATTTTTAAAGATTGTTTGAGATCAATGAAATAATGTCCCATATGTGATTCTCTGCAGGATGAAAACCCAATTTCTCGACGTTGTACTCAGGGTGATGATTTTCCGGTATTTATCATACTCTTGAATTTTTCACGATTCTTTTAGGTCAAATTTAATATTTTTCGAATTAATTATTTAAATATCACTAATTTGATTATTTATTCACAATTGAATTCTTTATAAAGTACAAATAGCTTTGAACCTACAAAATGGAGCTCTGTTATTCATTTCTGATACAAAAATTTTAAATTTTAAATTATTTTAATTCTAGAATTTCTAATTTAAATTTAATCTTTTTATATAGAAAATTTTCCCGCTCACACTATTCTACAATATATTATAGTTTTTAAGATTAAGAGTCGACATTATTACGTATTACGAGTGGGGGTTTATGTAGTTTTTTATTCTCTAGCCTAAATAATAAGGTCAAATTCACTTATACACACACTTATACACTTATATACACTTGTACACAATACAAAAATTTTGAACTCAAGTCCAATTTGGATTTGAAGTGTATTTGAAAAATTTGAAAATAAATTATAAAAATTTCTAGCTATAAATCCTTAAAAATACGAACTTTTATAAATAAAAAGAATGTTAAGCATTGAGTTTTTTAGGTAGGAGAGGTGTCCATGTAAGACTCTTTTTTAACTATAAAACGAGAATTTATTTGCGAAAATAAAAAGTTTAAAATGTTTTAGTTTTTCTGTCCCAATATTATATTTTTGCGCACTTATCTTTTTCGATTACTTTTCATAAAAATGTATGTAGCTCTGAAAACTTTTAAATTAAAAATAACATTATTGCTACCGTTTAAATATTTCCCTGACCAATATGTGTAATTCCTTAACGTTACCTATACTTTCCGGCTATCGATGCAATTTCTGGCCCAAGAAATGATCTTGCCGTCGATATTCGACTTTGGAAAAAGAATGGACTTTTCTGTCACCAACAAGGAAAAAATCATACAGAAACCGGGAAGTCAAAAAATGACACTTTCAATCAACTACGTATAACAAGATTCAATTGTTCATCTCCATGTTAACAAGTTCAAGCATCTGAATTTTTGACAGCTGACAAAACAGTGCACAGCAATATTTGTGGAAATCCGATTCTTTTATGATGCAAAATATCGACACAAAACATCATCGCTTGGATTAGAAACCGTATCAACAGTAAAAATAAAATTTCTGGAGGACCAACAATTTTGTAAGACAGTTTACAAAGCTTTAAAAATTTATTGTAGCCTAAAGCGTGATATAAAATACAAAATGATATTTTTCAATGCTAATCATTTTCACCACAATATTTATTTTAATTTAATTTTAATGCATACATAAATTTTTTCAAAAAAACCTAGTCTCAAAAATTACTCTCTAAATTTGAATCAGTAAAATATAACTGATTGTCAGTTCAATTCTACTAATTGCTATAGCTAGAATTGAGTCACTGACAATTAGTAGAATTGCATTGATTAGATTAGTAAAACGAAAATTACTAATTGATCAGTTATAGTTGTATTGAAGAAATCAGTTAATTTTAAGAGGTTATGTTCCAAATATATTTGCTCACCATTTTTAAATGTGAAATTGTTTAAAGTTTAAAATTTGTTCACACATGTAATAATTTCTTATTCATTTATTAAAATGAAAATTTCAAAATACACTTTATTATTATAAATAAGATTGGAGTATAAACAAAAGCTTAATTCAAAAATAGTTCCTCTATTAATTTATTTTAAGTCTATAATTGATTCATTGTAGTTACGTTATAACTGATCAACTTCATTTATGGTATTTTTACTGTTAAAATTAGTAAACTTTTGAAAATAACTGATTTATCAATTAAAATTAAGTGTACTGAATGAATTACTAAAATTTCTACTAATTCAAATTTAGAGAGTATAAAAGCGTAAAATAATATAAGTATCAAAATGATTAGGTATCTATGTAAATTATTCTATGGTGAAAATAAAGGATCAAGTATTTCACAGTTCAGTGAAAAAAATTTGGGTTTACTTTTTACAGTTATTCGAAGATTACATGCAAATTAACCAAAACTGACAGAATGTGAATTTGTATCCCGTGAGTTTTGTCCTCAATAAAAAACTGCCTTAATTCAACAAAAATTATTTTTTAAAAATTGTATTTTTAATTTTTCTCGGAAAAAACGAAAGGTACAAAAAACAGACATAAGATTACACATCTAGAAAAGTTCGACAAAAAATACCAAAAATATTATATATAAAAAAGAAAAAAATTCGCGGTCTCTGAAATGGTTAAGCCCCCATAAAACTGATAGGGTGCCTTTCTCATATAAGCAGAAACTGTAAACAAAATATGGAAAAAAAGTGAGGCTTTCCAGAAAATCTTTTTTTTTTTAATTGAATTTTGTAAACGTGAAAGGAAAATTTTCAGGAAACCCCCACCTTTTTATTTATTCCAATATTCAAAAAATGTATGTTAATAGAAAATATAAAAAAGGTATTCTATCAGTTTTATGCGGGCTAAACCATTTTTAAGGCCAGGATTTATAAAAAAATTGTTGTTGATTTTCTTTGTTTATTAGATGTGGAAGTTCTTGCTCATTCATTTAATGATCCCCAACAAATTAGAAACCTTTAAAAAATGACAAAATGACGGCTGTTTTTCTAAAATTCTAGAAAGTGAATTTTCTCAAAAACCCACCTTTGAATTTTTTTTTAATAATGAGCAATATGTGACAAATATCCCACGATTTTAATTCTTGGTAAACCACTGCTTCAATTTGGAAAAAATTATTTAAAAAGAAAATCGTATTTTTTTCGGAAACAACAAAAGGTTCAAAAAACTTTTAGGTATAAGATTACACCTCTGGAAAAGTTTTACGAAAAATACCTCTTGCAAATTTTGCTTCGTTTATGGCAAGAAATGAAAAATAATATTTAGTAAAAGAGACAAAAGAATCCCAGACTCTGAAATTTTGAAAACATGAAAGAAGGATTTTCAGGAAATCCCGACCTTTTTCATTTTTTCCAATATTAAAAGAAAGTCCATGTTAATAAACAAATAAATAAAAAGGTATTCCATCAGTTTAATGTGGGCTAAACCATTTTTGTTGCCTTTCGTTGTTTGCGCGAAAAATGTAAAAATTTGATTTTTCCAAAATAATTCTTTAAAATGTGAAGCTATGATTTATCAAGAAACAAACCTAAGGGATATGTAATACATATTACCAACGATTTCTACAAAAAAATTAACTAATATTTTTTCTTGAGAAAATTCACTTTTAAGAATTTTAGAGAAACAGCCGCCATTTTGTAATTTTTGCAGAGTTTTTTAATTATATGAGGACCAAGTGAAAGAGCAAGAATTTCCACGTCGAATAAATTAAGAAAATCCGGAATATATTTTTAGGTAATCTTAGAATGATTGTAAAAGTAAAAAGAAAAGTCTTCATTATACTGTGAAATAAGTGCTTCTTTATTTTCACCATAGTATCGAAATATATCCAAATATCAAATCATTCTGACACTATGCCGTAGATTTTCTTGAAATTTTGCCTAATTTAAAATGAAATTGGTCACTTATGTAATTAGTCTGAAGAATACCAAATTTGCCTCAAAGCGATAACGGCCGAATTAAGAAATAAATGATGGACCAACAGACCAGTTTATCATTTAATGACATTGGCATGCTTTTTCAGATAATTTCTTAGAAAGCCATTTTCCGTGATCGAATTAAAGGATGGTGTAGTTCTTGTTCCTACAAAGTGGATAAGAAAGCTCGAAAACGAGAAATTAATTTGTTATTGGCCGCCTTATAAAAGTCAGTCTGAAATAAATGAAGCAGTATCAAAACTGGCAAACCCCTCACCTGCTTGGTGTCGGCACGATGTGCTGAAACATTTAAAAAGGACAAGTAACGCTGGAAATATAATTTTCTATTAATACTAACTTTATTATCATTATTTTACTGTTTAAACCAATAAAAAACACCTGAAGAGTTCGATTTAAATTCATTCCTTATAAACTTAGGCAGGGTTGAAAAGGGCAAAGAAAAACTTTTAGAGGCTTTAATAATGTCAGATATTGATAGTGAGGCCACGGAACACTATGCAGAAAAGCTTAAGAAGACAAGACAAGACAGGGCAAGAAAATCCCCTTCACCTGATTTCCAATTCAATTCGTCATTCAAGACTAAATGCAATAAACTAATTTCGTCGAACGATCTGACTGGCATCAGTAAATTATCGAAACCCGATGGCAAGCCAAAATTAATGACAAGATCGAAACCGTCAATAATAAGCGAGGAAAAAGTGAATATCCCGAACATCCCACTTCACCCGTCAAAACCAAGAAGACTTGACTCAAACGATCGCCATACAGTTGTAGGCAAGTTTAGAAAATCTTTACGTACAAATATGTCAACTTTCTTATTTTTATTGTATAAGAAAGCCTAATTGAATGTTTGCTTTAATATGTCTCTATAAGAGAATACGGCACATGTACCTCCTCCTGCTGATCCTCCAACTCTTCATCCTCAACCACCTCCTGATGTTGAAATTTCTGGTATCTACGCTTTTTAATCATAATAAGAGAAGTTATATTTGTAAAAATTTTAATTTTTGTTATTTAAGTGCACACAAGATTTTGTTAAATTAAATATTTTTTGCGGGTAAATATTTTAATTATATAACATTCTCTTGCTATTATATTTGCAGAAAAAAAAGTTCCTTTGGAACGAACTTCTCCTCGCGATCTCTCGCATGATGCAGTCCCGAATAAAACATAGAAAATTCCTGTTTTCAACCGAAAAAATCCACACCCAAACAACCTGATAAGCAGAAGAAACAAAGGAGTTTAGAAAACTGTCTCTCGAGTCTTGCGTATCAGGACAGAGAGTCTGGTAATTCATTGAAAACGATGACATTCGGAGTTTTAATTTTAGAACTCAACATATTGGCCGAATAAGAGAATCGCTTGCCAGTAAAATATACTGTTTTTTCAAAAGAAATAAGACGATATTTATCTTATCGATTGGCGGAAAATTGTTCGTTTCAAAAAGTTATGAACATTTAAATTTGAAATATTGAAAACGCTAATTATAAAAAAATGGTAAAAACTTTTGTTAAAAGTGTGACATTTGTTAATCCTATATCTGTATCTACCTTTTACTTTTGTGATTATGATAGAATTTCCCGTCTTCCCTTGAAATACATTGGAAAATTTCAAAAAAGTTGAAAATTAACGAAACGGTGGTGGCTACTCTGGAAATATTCAAAGTAATTTTACTCAAAAACCCGACCTCTTTTTTCTCTCTTGATTTTTGCCTAGATTCTTCTTAATGTATAAAGTATATTCAATAATAGTCTTTTCCCTGTGCCCGCCCTTGGAGAAAAGAGCGATTTTTTTCCTGAAAAACGAAAATTCACGTTTTTTGCTAAAACGATGCAAGATAAGAAAAACAGTTTTCTACAACTTTTTTAGAGAAGAAATTTTGTTTCATTGACTTTTTTCGCATTTTGTATCGTTTTGACAAGAAAAGTGAATTTTCGTTTTTCCGAAAAAAATTTTCTCTTCTTTCCAAAGCGAGAACACGGACAGACTATCATAAAATATACTTTTTACATTAGGACGAATTTAAAAAAAAAAATCAAGAGAAAAAAACGCTGGTATTTTTGAGTAAATTTACCTAGAATATTTACAGAGAAACCACCGACATTTCGTCAATTATAATATTTTTTGGATGTTTTTAATGTATTTCGAAAGAGGACGAGAACTTCTATCTGAATCAGACAGAAAAGGGTAAATAAGTATATTAGATTAAAAAATATCACACTTTTTAAGAAAAGTTTGGACCATTCTGTGATAATTCGCGTTTTTATTTTTTTAATTCAAATACTTGTCATTTTATAATAAAATTTTTTTCGACAAATCGGTAAGATACGTGTCGCCTTATTTTCTTTAAAAAACAACATATTTCAGTGACACATGGGTCTGTGACTTAAGCATGGACTGCCTGCATGAGTTCCAATGAATGCGGCCTAATATAAGATGCAATTTTTTCATACAGTATTAAATTAACACTTATATAGATAATTTGTAATTATTATTTTTAATTAATTAATTAGGGTAATTTTTCTATTATAGGTCTCACTTATGAAGAATTATCCCTCCGAAAGATGAACGAAATCATAATACACCTCAGAGACTTGAAATTGCAGTCACGAAATACCGCTGCGGTAAATACAAGCATCAGTCTTTCATTTCTGGATTCTGAAGAGTGCCCAGAACGGCCTATAATGACGCAGGCGGACCTATTGGCAATTAGTGAAAGGCTGAGAAACAAAGAATTCAAAAATAGAATGGTAAATTTATCATACTAGTTCACGGAGAAAATTTGTCCATTAAAATTTACCCAATTAGTTAGGTAAATGGAGTACAATACTGCATTTAGATAAAGTTTACAATTATTTTAGGATATATTAAAAAACAGAAATATAAATAATACAAATATTATAAAATAACGCCCAGGAGGATGGAGAGAAGGGTTAATAGTCCCACTGTATAAGAAAGGAGATAGAAATATACAGGAAAATTATAGAGGGATTACGCTAATGAATACGGCGTATAAAGTATACGCGCTGGTGGTGGCGGAGAGGCTGCGGAAGGATGTCGAGGGGAAAGGAATATTGCCGGAGACGCAGGCGGGCTTTAGGGCGGGTAGAAGTACTATCGACAATATCTAAGTTCTGCAGTACGCGGTGGATAGAGAATTAGCGAAGAAGGGGTCGAGAGTGTACGCGTTTTTCGTAGATCTCAAAGGCGCGTTTCCTTCGGTGGATGGGGGTTGGTTGTGGGAGACGATGGAGGATAGGGGAGTGGATAGGGGCCTGATCGAGAGGGTAAGGGAGATATATGAAGAGACCAAAGATAAAGTAAGGGGAGGGGAGGGGAGGGGATTTCGGAGGGGTTCTGGATGGATAGAGGGTTAAGGCAAGGATGTCCGCTTAGCTCAATGCTTTTTGCGATTTTAATTGCGGATATGGAAAGTAAGCTGGAGGCCGGGGTGGTAGGAGGAGTCAGGATAGGAGGGGTTAGAATTTGGTCACTGGCATATGCAGATGACATAGTGTTGCTGGCAAAGAGCGAGGAGGCCTTAAAGGAGATGATAAAGAGGTTGAGAAGGTACCTGGATAAGAGCAGGTTAGAGCTGAATGCAGAAAAGTCTAAGGTTATGGTGTTCAGGAAAGGAGGTGGGAGGGATAAGGGAGGGGAGTGGAGGTGGAAGGGAGAGGCGGTGCAGGAGGTGAAAGAGTTTTTGTACCTGGGATTCGTGTTTTGGAGGCATGGGGGAGTGGATGGTCACATCGAAGAGAGAGTGAGGAGGGCAAATGTGGTGATGAGGCAGGTCTGGGGGTTGGGAAAGAAGTTATTCGCAGATGATTTTGAAAGCAGAATGAAATTGTTTGACTCGCTAGTGATGAGTGTGCTATTGTATGGCGTAGAGGTATGGGGGTGGAAGGAAAGTGGAGAGGTAAATAGGACACAGGAGAGGTATGTAAAGTGGACATTGGGGTTGGCAAGGAACACGCCTAATTATATTGTCAGGAGGGAGACGGGGAGAACGAGTACAGGGATTATAGCTGGGAGTCGGGCGTGTAAATATGAGGAGAAATTTTCGGAAGAGGGGGGAAGTAATCTGGTTAGAGAGTGTTGGTGGGAGAAGAAGAACAGGAGAGGGGGTGGGAGGATGGAGGCTGAAAGGGAAAGGTATTTTAGAGCGAATGGACTACAGATGGATGAAGTGAGAAGGATGCATGAGGAAGGAAGGAAGGTATATGAGGTGGTTAAGAAAAACGGCATGGAGAGTGAGAAGACAGCAGGGGAAGAGAGAATAAGAGAGTCAAGGTTTAACGGGAACTATGTGTGGATTATGCCAAGGGCGAGAGCGCAATATTTGTGTGAGAAAGGGGAGAAAGGAAGTCAGGAGCTTATAGCGAGGATGAGATGTGGGTGCATGGAGGATTTTAATAGATTCTGGCTCTCTTGGCAAAAGAGGAGGTGTCAACTGTGAGGGAAGGGGTATGCAAAAGTGGAGCACTGGTTGGAGGAATGTGTAGAGGTGGAAAGGAGTGGAATGGAAAATGAAATGGAAAGGAGTGGGGACAAAAGGGCAGTAGCATGGGTGAAGGGAGTGTTGGGTAGGATGGAGAAGAAGAGAAGGAAGGAGGAAGAGGAATGGAGAAGGAATGATTGTAAATAAGAGAGGAGGTAGATATAAGTAGGATGTAAATATTGAAAATAGTAGATAAGCATTAGGTAATAGACGCGGAAGCGAGAGAGTAGGGGCATGCGAGCGAGGCCAAGCAAGGCGAGGAAGGCAAGGCGATAAGAGCGTGCGATCCTAGAGATAAGGTATGGATGTATGTTAGTTTTAAAGCGTAGATTAAGGAAAATTATGTAAAAATGGAAAGTGTAAGCAAGTCAATTTTGGAAGGCTAACAGGCTGAAGAATAAACGTTTATACTACTATAAAATAACGCAAAGGATTGTAAATTTTTATCACAGGAATGATATAAAGTTTACTTTTATGTGATATTAACTATTTACTTAAAAGAAAGTATAGATTGCAGAATTTTTAAAGAGATTTTCACTTTCATTAGGAGAGGAATTACA
>CAKNWW010297439.1:0-15105 GCA_932074435.1 Andricus kollari | reverse complement strand
ATCATACGTAGAGAGGAGCTCTCGATGGGTCTGTCCAACATGTTTCTCAAGTTTGCTGGATTGAGATCGGAGAATGAGGGATTTCTTTTTGCCTGTCAAGACGGCGTTATAGACACCTTAGTTTACCGTGAGCGCATAATGAATGAACCTGTGGGCGATAGCAACTGCCGAGCGTGCAAGAAAGAGCCAGAAACACTTGGACATGTTCTCAGTGGATGCTTAAAGTATGCACGCTACGGCTACATGGAGAGACACAATGCGACTCTAAAAGTGTTATAATACCATCTTAGGTACTTCTATGGCTTGTCAGAGTCAGGCTCATTCCATCGCGAACCGAAAGCAAACGGCTCTTCTTTTGGGATCACTTCATCTAGTCCACCAACAGTGTTCTTCATAACATTTTAAAAAGATTGGTAGCTCTAAAAAAGTATCCAGAGGTGAATCCTTCATCTCCAACTGTCCCGCCTGCCGCGTAAGGTCATGCGCGGCTAGAGACCTGGCTCCAAGGAACAGTGTTGCACGATGTTATCTCACGTAAATTTCCCGCTCTTGCTTACCTTCTAGGATAGAAGGAGCAGAAGTGGATGACGTGCACGTTCCAGTTGCGTCGGGATTGGTTGCTTCAAGGAACCATGATCGTAGCTTCCGGAGCCTAGAACTTCTCTATAATAAGCACAATTTATATGGTACCAATGAGTTCGTATTGAAAATCGGGCCTAGGGATATTAAAAGTTTTAATTATTAGAAGAAAAAGTAAATTATACAAAAAAGTCTCTGAAAATTTGTTTCCCAAAAATTATACAACACCATTAAATTTATCAAAACAAATCAGGCTAATATTATCTTAAAAAGTTTTTTGTAGACACGAAATCGACGAAGATATATCTTTACATATATGTGGCCGTCCACGAAGAAACGGACCTAACTCCTGGGAGCTACCATTTTACATAACAATTCGAATTTTGGAGATAAAATAATACATTTTTTATGAAAGAGCAATTCAAAAATTATCGATGGTGTAAGAAGCTAAAAATATATATTTTTTTAGTTACGTCCCTTTCTGCCTCGACGGCACATGTTTAGAGTTTAACCTTTGACCTCGGTGAAAGAGTACAAGATTCCATCCGATTGGAATAATTTTTTCAGGGAATTTCTTTTCCTTAAGAAGAAGCACGAATTTCCAAAAGCACAATGCATTTTTCAAACTTGGCAATTTTCAGACCACCCTAGTCCGGACCTGCACAGGGTGAGGAAAATCCGGAAAGCACAGATGTCACTCCATCCCTACAATGATGCCTGCTCAGCTTTTTATATGTTTTTTCCTGTTTTTTCTCAAGCTGTGCAGGTGTGCCCTAGTGTACTATGTTTTAAAACGTTGGACTTAATTTATAGTTACAGGTTTTCAATTTTTGATTTTAAATTGAAGTTAGAGGGAGTCGGGTATACCGGCCGCTTTAGCCTTTTTATTAACAATGTAGCCGGTATAGATGGAAGTAGCAATATAAAACGTTATTCATAATTATAGTGTTTTTACTATGACCTCCAAACCAGATATCCAGAGAATAATCATTTAGAAAGTAAAACAAAGGAATTACTTAAGGACAAAAGAAGGTTATTCAAAAAGAGTGTCGGGTAGCGCCGGCCTCCGAAACAATCGTAATATTTGAACATTTCATCATAATACTGATCAACTGTAAATATATTTTTAACATTAGTACTTCAAAATTAGTAGTACTTCAAAGTTACAAAAAAACTGCAATAAATAAGAATATACGTGTAATTGTTAAACCAAAATTACAAGTCACATATTTCGAGAGTGAATTTATGTATCCCTATCAAAACCAGCCTAAGGTTCGTTGTGTTTCTCAAATATTTGATAATAAGGTTGGTACATATTTCACAAAATGCACTTGTTTTCTAGAGACCAAATACATCGATCGGATTTTCTTTTAAGCTAATGAGAGATATGAGAATATGTTTGATTTAAATTAAGATTGCAACGAAATCCATTTTTCCATGAATAACTTTCGCAAACTAAGCAAAAATTTGACAAATGTATTGCAAAATAAGCAAAAATTGATTCACAATAAAAAAATAAACTTCCCAAAAACCTCACTTTTTGGCTCATTAGAGACAAGAATCACATAATGAAAAAAAGAGGGAAAAAGGGAAAAAGTCAACCAAAAACCAACCTCTCACTTTTTCCTTTTTCCGTCCTTTTTATACTACGAGGGGTCCAACATGTTTCGAAGTCATTATAGAACTCCTCATCAGGGATTATATATAAGGAATAACTAAAGGTATGGAAATTGAATAAACCTGTAAAGAAAATATATAAAACAGTATTAATACACTATTTGATTAAGTTCAATGTCATCGAATATGTTTATTGAGAAATTGATTGTTTTATAAAGAAGAGATCTTTCTGCTATCTAGTCAAAGAAAATTACTATAACCAATTAATTAATCTATCCCATACTTTGTTATATCTTGAAAGGTCTTTTTTTAAATTAATAGCTTTAGTTTCCCTCTCTCTTTGCACATTTCTGCAAAAGTTCCCCTGCATTTTCTTGACAAGGAACTGTTGGCGGAATTTTATAACCTCCGCTTTCTTTACTTGGGCTTTTATAAGTCACGTCTAATGTTAAGATGGAGGTCAAGGGACTCGGCCGCCTGCTCCGCGGCTTTGTTAAGGAACGCTCCTTTGCCAATCATCTCGTGTTTTCTGACCATTTTTAGGAGAGGATCTCTTCCATTTGCGACGATGTCGCAATAAGGTCTTTATACCTCTCTTTTTTTCATTCTCTTTGGCTGTGTTGTTCTTGTCGACTGGTGCCGAAAATTCGATAACGAACATGCTTCGTTTCGCGAATTCAAGGAGAAGTACGTCAGGCCTCGAGTGCGCGACAGAAACAATTGTCGAGAATTTGAAGTTTCAGTATATGTGGCACTTCTTATGTTGGACAACTGTCTCTGTTTCCCTAGGAGCGTTTGGCGGAGCGGTATCAGGGCTAATGTCGTAAGAGTGACAGAGTTGGTAAGAAAGCATTCTCAGTGCCGCATTGTACCTTTGGATGTACGTCCTTCCCACATGAGTTGAACAACTAGATATTATAGTATGTATCCTAGGTGCTCAGGGTGTGAATGACACGCTCTGCAGCTATCATCGGGAATGTCTTGGCTCAAAATGTGGCGACGGCACGCTAAAGTGGAAATGACATTGTCATTGACTGATCCTTCAAATTTCTGGGGAAGATGCCGGGCCTTCTCTTGTCGAGGAACTGTTAGCGGAACTTTTCTCCTGTGCTTTCTTGATCCGGCCCTTCAGGATTGAGTACTCAAGATGGATAATTTTTGTTGCATTTTGCGCAAACCTGATATTGAAGTCAAGGCCAAGTGTTTCAGTAGCCTCCCCGCTGCTTTGTACAGAAACGCTCCTTTGCCAACTTCGTCGTGTTTCCGAACCATCTTAAGAACAGGATGTTGTCCATTTGTGATTACATGTGCTGTATCCAGAATGATCTTGTTGTGAAGACATTCGAGATTCAGTATTTCGCGACCACCTTGACTGCGTCAGACGTAAAATCGGGGAAGATACGACTTAAGGTGCATGCTTTTGTTCATGTGCACAACCTTTAGCGACCCGATATCGAGGGATCTGAGCTCGTCCTTCGTCCATGGAACCACTCCAAATGAATAGAGTACTACCGGGACGACAAGCATGTTCTTTGCAGATACTTTGTTCCTCGCCGATAATTCGGAGGACCAAATCTGTCTGATAAGACATTTGTATCTGCATCGGAGAGTATTCTTTATAGATGTTACGTCCTGAATGCGGCTTTGTGGCACGCTCAGGTATGTATAGGTCTCTCCGACGCCAAGGTGTCGTATAGTGCCTCTGTCGACGAACTCAGGGTCTTCGGGGATGCCATTAGGTTTTCCTCGCTTCAAATTATTCTTGGCACATTTTCTAACCCAAAATCCACTCAAATCTCCCGAGTGTACTCCTTGAAAATCTTTAGAGCTAGATTTAGTTGCTCTGAATTTCTAGCATAGATCTTTCCATATCCGGGTTTGCCGCAGAAGTACCTTGGGAATGGCGAAGGGCGAGAGATAGTGGCAATAATGTGACATGGTATCGCCCTGAAAGACGCCTCTCTGAAAGGTGATGCTGTTATTCGCCACACGATGTTTTCCATATGAGAGAGTAAATCTGGTTTTCTAAAGAGGCATCAATCTCTATGCACATCACGATGTGTGAATGAAGCATTAAGCTTTTCAAGAGACAGATGAAAAGTCTATGGGAGATTGAATCGAAAGCTTTTCGTTAGTCAATCCAGGCCATCGATAAGGAGCGCTGGTAGGATTCTGCGTCTTTGCAGACACATCTACCGATGTGAAGATCTACCTGTGAAGATCTTATACAGCATGTCCTGAGAAGTTATGCGTCTGTAATTCTTAGGGTCAGAAAAGTTGCCTATCTTCGGGAGGAGCACTGTGCGTCCTTCCACCAACCACTCCGGAATAGGCTCTTCCGACTATAGATACGAGGTGAAAATGCTGGCCAGATGCTGGTGGGCAGAAGAAAACTTCTTTCACCAGAAGGACTTGATACTATCTGGTCCCGGAGCGGAATAGTTCTTCGTGACTCTTAATACTTTTTTCACCTTCTCGGTATTCTTCCTCAGGTGTTATGCGGGCACTGCAAAGCTCCTTGAAGCTATTTATGTCATTTATGTCTTCATTCAGTGGATGCTGGACTTCTTAGATTTCCCTCCAAAATGCCTCGAACTCCTATAGTTTGTGCGGGTGGTCGGCAGTAGCTGTAGGGACTTGGAAGAGTCGAGGTGGGTTAGAGAAAAAATTTCCATTTTCTCTGACCCACGTCTCCCTCAGCTCTAGACTTCTCCTAGCGTCAGAGAGTACCCATATTCTGTCAACAATATGCTGCCTGATGGTGAGCAACTTTGACTTGTTGAGTGTGTGATGACGGAACCGCAGTTCGCGCGCAAACTGTCGGACCCTGGCAGTGAACTTCCTGCCAGATGTTATGTAGACAATCATACACTAAATGCGGGACGCGTATTGTCATCATACACACTACAATTGATGGTTCAGAGATCGGACTCTTCGGAAAAATCTCCACGAAGCGCGTCATCTAGTGCAGCCAAACCTTTGGGCTTGAGAGAACGCTGGATTATGATGTTTCTCCTGATCCTAAAGCATCGCTCTTCCTGTATTGGATGCCTGCCTGCTGTTCTCTGTTTCCGGCTTGTTTTAGCTGTTCTGGTAGAGAAGGCGCTCCGCTTATATAACCCCTTTTCCGGAGGTCATCGGAACGGTTTTGCAGAAGTGGATGCGAAAAGTGCGAGAAGTCTGGGTGTTTCTTGCACGATAGATCATGCAGTTGCGCCATGTAACCTTGTCGCTCAGGGGCCATACTGGTCAAAACAAAAGTATTAAGATTTTGCCGGTCCATTGTATTGAACCGCAGAAACGATTGCGCGCAACGAAATGTTTCACTTGCAAATTTTTGTCTAGACTGACTTGAATTGCGAATTCAGGTAAATTCCATTAAAACTTAATTTTTAACCCTAATTAGTCACTCTTCAGTAGAATCGCATAATAGTCACACTGAATGAGTTCCACCCCGTGTGGCTAACTAGGTTCAAGTCCCCCATGAAGCGGGAAGAAAATCAATTGCTTTTGTAAATAGCAGTAAATAACCGAAATTGTATTCCAGGCACAATAGACAAAAATATTCCTAACCGATTTGTAATGGTACCGCAGAAGTGTGTTATTAAAAACATTTGAAAATATAATTTACAACAATATAAAAAATCTGGCTTCACATGCTTTTAGCTAAACAAATTTATGAATATTAATTGAACAAATAATAAATTCAGTACACTAGAATCAATTATTATTTTTTTAAAGTTTAACGGGAGTGTGCAAATATCACGGGAAACTTAAATTGAGAAGAGGAGGGTTTAGTACAGTCATTTGGTACTTTTATCCGGTAATGTTTGAGCCAGTACGTTTTTTTCCCTAAAGTTATTAATTTGGTAGTGTATAATAATGGGTTAGGTTTTGTGACAAGGACTTTACCTTTCAACACAAACATGTTTGTTGAAAAAGGTACAAAATATTCAATATCAGTGGATTGTTGCTTTTATGTGCATCCAAGAGCTAAGTGTACTTATCAAAATTAAAATAAGTAAAATTCTGCTCAAAACTAACAAAAAAAGTGTTCGATCGCCAGTAGTCTAGGGGTTACGATCTTTCAAAAAACCCCGACTTTTTTCGATATTTTGCCAAAAATCACATGTTTTTTTCCTTTCTCTATAGCTTGGATCCTGATCGTCATATATAAAAATAGTCAACACATGAATTAAAGAAGACGTAAATACCTGTAATTTAAAAAAAAACATTGTTCTGACTGCAATAGGTCGCGAGTTAACACCTGCCGAAGGTGACCCTTTTCGACCTATATTTGCAGGTAAATGTCAAGTGTTCATTTTTTTTGGAAATAGCTTATTTCAGTAATGCCGCAGGAGATAATTCCTAGAGGAAGAATGAAAGGGGACTAAATTCTGCATAAGTTGAAAAAGAAGATATGTTCCTACCCCTAATAGGTCACGAGAAATGATCTTCTAAAATACCAGTATTTTCTTCTTTTTTAGCCGAAAATGCGAAAATCGTGTTCTTTTGCAAATAGCTCATTTCATGGACGTCGCACGACAAACTTTTAAAAAGATAAATGAAAGGGGACTTAATTCTGCATAAGTTCAAAAAAACATGTTCCTACCCCTAACAGGTCACCCTTCTTATATTCAGTGACTAAAGCGCACTGTAGAATGAAACTTCGGCCATCGTTTAAAATTTCTTTACAGTAGAAGCTGCTTGATTAATTAACCCTTCGAGTACATACTGGGTCACACTCGTCACATGGCCTTAAAGACACTTATAATACTCATAAACTACTGCTTAAACAAATATATTTCCACCACCCATCGAATATACATTTATCGGCATCTTTTAGTGCAATTTTTGTTAGGGGCGCTTAGTTTGTAGTCCAAATAAATAGTTAATCCGTTTTTATCAATAAATAAATCATTGTTTAAACAAATATATTCCCAATACCCATCGAGTGTACATTTTTCACTACAATTTCTGTTTAGGAGGCTTATTATATGTAAAAAAAAATAACAATCCATATTGCGGAAGTACTCTTGCTAGATTTTTAATGCATTATTAATAATAATTTCTCGTTTTTATAAGCTAGAGCAAGGCTCGCCCCTTTCTATATATGTTGACTGACACGACAAGTGCCTGACTGACAGAAAGTTTTTATTTCATATTTTTCTTCAGTTTCCAGAAATCCTAAAAACTGTACAAAAGATTCGGGTCGTTACGTCAATCGGTCGGTATAGGAAAGTAAAGGACTGGGTCGAGTTTGACGAAGATTTGTTGGAGGCTATTTGACCTAGTCTTCGTGACTGACACTGTCAGTCATGTCAGTCAATGACTGATTACTGGCGAGCCCTGAGCTGGAGGCATGCATCCCGCTTCTTGCACGGAAAAAATAGGACGAATCTTATACTTTCATTTGGGGCAGCTGCTGTGCTGTTTTCTGACAACAGCTATACTTCTGCGACGTAAGCTCTGTACCAGTGGCAAAGTACAACGGCTGTTTATGTTTTCGGGACCAGTGTCATGCGAGTCGTGATTGCACATACGTTATTTTGTATCTGATATCATCGCGATTGATATTTTTCTAAAAACAAACAATTTTGATCATTTACAAGAAGTGTGTTTTCAATCCGAATGAATCCAATTCAATCCGAACTCGGATTCATTCGCATTGAAGATTCAGTGTATATCAATCCGAATTCGGATTGATTCGGATTCATTTGGATTGAAAATTTGGTTTCGATTTGTTCGGATTGGTTCGTTTTGGAGTTAGGATTGAACCGGATTGAGTCGGATTAATTTTTAAACGATTTGGGTGAAACGAAATGTAGAACTTTTTTCGGATTGGTTCGGATTGGTTCAGATACAGATTCCGGAATGATTCGGATTGGTTCGGAAGGAAAACCCATCCAATACTTTCGCCAGGGTATACAACTTTATTTTGATTCTGAGCTTTTGTAATTAGTGTATGGTTAACCTCTAATTTTTGTAAACCAGAAAGTACTGATTTGAAGTTACTTAACCTCTTTTTCGCATGTGAAGAGATTTAAAACAATCAATTGTGCGTGCATAATATTTCACTGTAGTGCTATTTTAAACTAAATAAAAGTTTTGTGAATGAGATGCATGAGTCCTTTAAAACACAAAAACACGGCACTAAAGACAACGCTTTTATACCAAAAACATCAAAAAGAAGCACGAAATTCCGAAAACGCCAAAATTACAATTTTGACAGCAGATTTTCACTGTACAACTGCTACCTCAGTTTCGGGATAGGAGTCGTCCCATACTTAAGGGACAACAGTTGCCTCTTATTTTCGCGCAACTCCTAACCATAAATCGGCGTAGCTGTTGCCCCGAGCCTACATTACAGCTGCTGTATGATAGGACGTGCGTCTAGTATACCAACATTTTTTCCGTGTGTGAATGATTCCATTCAGGTCTAGGATAATCTAGACTCTACGCCTAGGTCCATATAGTCAGCCTTCCAAGTATTACAGAATACTGTCACTGTAGAAATTTCCGTGACATAAAAGTACGTAGACATAATTCGAAAAATATTAAGAACACTTATAAAAACGAAAATTATTATTAATAATCCGTTAAAAAAGTAAGAACAGTATTTCTATATAATGGATTGGTATTTCGTTACTTATAATAAGCCTCCCAAAAGTAAAAATTGCACACTCGATGGGTGGTGGAAATATATTAGTGTAGGCATTTATTTATTTATTACAAACGATTAAAAATTCAGTTTTAATATGAACTAAGCGTCGTTAACAGAATTGCAGAAAAAAATATGATAAATGCACATTCTATGGGTGATGAAAATATATTTGTTTAAACAATAATTTATTTATTGATTAAAAACAATTACCTATTCATTTTTATCCCTCAAACGGTACACTGCTGCGGTTTCGCACCGATAAATTTTTGATTCTGTTGACATTTACGCAGGCACAGTTGCAGCGGCTTATCCCCACTATATTAAATATATATATGTTAAATATGCGTAATATATGCTAGATGTTTATTGTATGTTCAATATATTAAATATTTAATATTAACATTGCAAAAAACCCAATTTGCACCAGTGTACCTTTTATGTATGCTGGATTGGAGTGTACCGTTTAAGGGTTAATATAAACTAAGTTTTCTTCACAAAAATTGCAGCAAAAAATGCTGATAAAAGCACATTCGATGGTTGGTGAAAATATATTTGTTTGAATTATTATTTATTTTTTGACTAAAAAAGCTTAACTATTCATTTTTAATATAAACTAAGCGTTCCTGACAAAAATTGCAGTAAAAATGCCAAAAAATGCACCTTTGATGGATGCTGGACATATATTTATTTAAAGAATTACTTATTTATTTATTAAAAATGGCTAAATATTCATTTTCAATTAATCAGACAGCTTATATGATAAAGAAAAGCAAAAAATGACCGAAGTTTCGTCGTGTGACGTACATGAAACAAGCTTTCATTCTTCATCCAGGAATTTTGTTCTGTTTCATAATTGCAACGAGCTATTTCCAAAACAATTGACATTTACCTGCAAATATAGGTCGAAAAGGCCACCTTCGGCAGGTGCTAACTCGCAACGAGCCCTATGCATTGACGTTAGTTCACGCAACTTCTTGGCGTAAGCTGAGTTGTAGGTGGCGCTGGGTGGCATGTAAACCTGAATTTGTTAAAAAAGCCATGGCAGATGTACAGGCAGGCTCGGTTTTTGTACCATTTTTATTTAATAGAAAGTGTATTGACAAATTATTTTAATTATAAATTATGGGGAAAATTAAGAAGGAAAAGACCCTCCAAAAGAAAAGAAAATCAAGAACACGGGAATAGTGGAAAAGAAAGAAAAAAAACGGAAACCGATGTATAGCTCCGCCCGGTAAGAAGATAAGAATTCAAAAAAATTCAGAATCTGAATTCCCATTAATACGTGAATTTTCCTCCATCGAAAATTCCACTAACGAATAGAAAAAAAGCAAAACCTATTCCTTTTAATCGACTTAGAAAAATTTAATGGAAGTGTATTGGGAGGAATTAAAAAGTGGAGGAATGCAAAAGAAAGAATAGAAAGAAAGAGAATAATGTCACATTTAAGACGTAAAAGCTAGTCCTTTTAATCGACTCAAAAAAATGTAATCGAAGCGTGTTGGGAGAAATTAAAAAGTGGAGAAATGTAAAAGAAAGAATAGAAAGGAATAGAATGTGACTTTTAAGGCGCAACTGTGAATTGAAATAAATGCATTTTTTAAATAAATAAATATTGTATTAGATTTATAAATTATAGGTAACAAAAAAAGAATTTGGGTAACTTATATGAATATTTTTTTATTAATGTATTGAACAGAAACATATTTTGACCGATTTCATATTAAATCTGTCTTTGAACACATTTAAATGATATAAACATTCCTTTTTAATGCACGTGCTTACGCTAAATCAGTCATAGAGCTTTCAGTAAGTTTAAAACTATAAAAGATTATCATGTTCAAATGATAGCATAAATAACATTATACAAACAATACTTCAGTTACATATCAGTTCGCCCGAGATCAATTCGAAGATGTAAATTATAAAAATGATTAAGTCTAAATAAAATTTCTTGGAATTATTAACTCATATCAAAGTAGTGCACACTACTGCTGTGCAAATTTGCATGGATTACACAGCCAAACAAAAAAAGTATACGGAGCCAAAAAAAACCTTGAATTTTTGGTTTAGGTTAAATTTTTGCAACTTGACTGCTAAACATCTGAAATCGTTTTAAGGGTCACAGTCAAATACAGAAAAAACTGGTAAGAAGAAAACGGTATCAATGTAGTCACCGCTGCCCATCATGGGCTCGTTCAGTGCCTTTTCAGGAATAGGCTTCAGCATCTCTGCTGGATCGAGGTTCTCTGCATTAAGTAATTCTTTGTCATCAGTTTATTTTTCTAATTTTTAACCACTCTAAAGTTCATTTGGATATCACCCCCCCCCCGCCCCCCCCCCAATCGGGATAATCAAAATAATTCAATTATATGTATAAAAATTTTCTTCTGTTTGAAATATTCAAGTTAAAATAATTAAAATAATTTCACTGAGAAAAATTATAGGTTTTAGAGATATCAACCCCACGCCCCCTTTAGCAACGCATCATCATTGCATGACGTGCGGGAAACTAAATTCTTTTCGAACCATTAAAGTCAATTTAAAATTCCCTCGAGTACATCGAAATACTTTTTAAAATCATTAGAATTGTATATAAATTGAATTATTTTCGTTTATTTGAAGCAAAAATGGTCGAATACTCATCTTTTGAGTGGACTTGGATTCTACCTTATTCTTCAGAGATTCTTGTTAATTTTTCAATGGTATTTTGGAAAAGAACTTAAATAGAGCGTGCACTGAAAAACAAGTATAAACCAATCGCGCAAAAAGACCGGTTCACTGGGAAAATAATATTTTACTTTTTGACATTTGAGAGACGCGCCTATTTACAATAGCCCGTTGAGTTAGACTGGCGAATAGAAACAATGTAAGTTCACACATTTTGTGGACGGATTAGAAAGAATTAAATTAATCGAAAATACATCATGTAAGTATGAAATTAAAAATAACCAAGAGAGGTGCGTCTACTGCTCGCATTAAGAGGAATTAAAAAAATGGAAAATATGTTCGCCTGCATGGAACACAACACCGATTCTTTCGTTGGGCACTTCATCCGATGGAAAATTAGCACATTCAAAAAAATTAAATAATGCTCACTCTTTCTTTTAAATCTGAAAATATTAATTTTTCTCTATTCTTCTCTTCTTACCGGGCGGGATGTACTTCGGGTTATGATTCTAATCCTACGAAAGCTAGTGTTTTTCTTGTGTCAAAAGGTGAAGAAAATGTCAAAGTATGGCAGAAAGCAATACGATGCGACGATATCATTTTAAAATCGGACATAGAGTGTGTCCGTTGAATCTTGCTCCGAATGATATTTTGTTGGAACGAGAAGTAAAAGCAGCTAATGGAAGAACTGATGTCTTCGGAGTAGTAAGTTTATAGTATTTATTTTTTATTAAAAAACTTATGTGTGGAAACGTGAGAGACGTGTGAAAGGTTCTAGCGAGAAGTTGGTGGATTATGAAGTGAAAATAAGACGGAAGTGGAAAAAGAGGTGATAAAAAGGTGAAGAGAGGTGACACGGTCTGGTGGAAGTGAAGGCATAAAAAAAGGAAAAGATAGCAAAGGAAAAAAGAGAACGGGAAAAATTAGCACGTGTAGGAAACGAGGATATGTAGAGTTACCGAACCGGAAGTTCGAATAGGTAAAGACGCATGGTGGAGAAAAGGGAACGTGAAGAAGAAAGTTGTGCGCTTGACTCACGTGGTGAAGGTGAGACGGCCGGAACAAAGAAAAACGGGGGAATTGGAGTTAGTTGTAGAACTGAACTGTGGCAGCAAGGTCGTAGAGAAAAGTTGGAAGGAAAAGTGAGTTCGAGGCCATGATGGAAAAAATGAAGCAGGAAATTGAGAGGTTAAGCTTGAGTCGAGGCACAGAAGCAGAGAAGGAGCAGGAAAAGGATTTCTATTTTTAAAAATAGATTTGGTGCTTTCACGATGATTCATTATGATAAATTTAAATTTCTATTTATATATTTTTTCACTTTGAATTGACAAAATATATAAGCAAAAATAAACTCCGTGTATAAAATACATACTTAACCCCTAAATCCAATTAAAAAATAAAATTAGAATTACAATATTTAGTTTACTTTAAAATAAGTTTCGGTGCTAAAAAGAAACTAAACGAAATAAATTGTATACGTTTTTAAATAAAAAATAAATACAATAAACTTACTAATCCGAGGACAGTTCTTCCATCAGCTGCTTTTCACCTTTTGGCAAAAGAAAAACACTAACTTTCGTAGGATTAGAATCATAACCCGGAGTTATACTCCGGTTTCCGTTTTTTTTTTTTACACTATTCCCGTGTTCTTGATTTTCTTTTCTTTTGGGGGGGTCTCTTTCCTTCTTAATTTTCCCCATAATTTAGAATTAAAATCATTTGTCAAAACACTTTCTAATTAAATAAAAATGGTACAAATCAGAGCCTGTCTGTACATCTACCATGTCTTTGTTGACAAATTCAGGTTTACATGCCACTCAGCGCCACATACAACTCAGCTAACACGAGAAAGCTGCGTGAAGTAACCGACATACACGGGCGATGCATAGTGCTGCTCGCGACCTATTGCAGTAAGGATAATGTTTGTTTTTTAATTACTGGTATTTGCGGTATCTTTAATTCATGTGTTGACTATTTTTATATATGACGATCAGGATCCAGGCTATAGAGAAAGGAAAAAAACATCATTGCTGACAAAATATCGAAAAAATTGGGTTTTTTTGAAAGACCGTAACTCCTGGGCAACTAGCGATAAAACACTTTTTTTTTAGTTTTGCGCAGAATTTGCGAAAGAAAGAATCCACTGATATTGGATATGTCGCACCTTTTTCAAACAAAATTTCCATGTTTCGGAGCAAAATCCTTGTCACAAAATCTAACCCATTATTATACACCCCCAAATAAAAAACTTAAAGAGAACAAACTTACTGCCACAAACATTACCGGAGTCACCTCATTTTTTTCGACCAGATGGCTGGAATAGTTCAATTGTGTGGATTTAAAAGAGTATTACGACAGTGTTGGCAAACATGCTGAGAATGTTGTTTTGCAAAATTTTCGAATGTTTATATACAAAAATGAATGCGGTATATAAATAATTACAAATTATAGAAAAAGTCACGAAAATGTATACACTAATAATTGTTCATGATTTTAAAAGAAAAATATCATGGTGCACCATAATTATTTCAAAGTTGATGTTTTTTCAACTTCTAACCTCTTTTAGACTGCCTTTAGTAAAGTTACAGATTGCAACAAATGGCATAATGTAAGTTATATGCATATTGTCGCTATGATCAATAGTTTTCGAGGAAAACCCCGGGAAGAAAATCAGGACTGCCACAGACAAGCGCAATTAAAAAAGTGACTAATTTAAGTTAAAAATTCACTAATTTTAATCAAAAAAAGTGACTGAAAGGTCACAATTGGTAGAATAAATTTCACAAGTAATGCTCAGACAAATTGTAATTTATTTTATTACAAGATAAATGATCCTTCAACACTTAACTGCCGTACTTACATTCCACGCTTTACAATAGGCACTAGAAAATCATAGATTATTGAAATTTTCTTGATTTTTTTTTATAAAATATAAAATGAGATCGAGAAAAGTGACTAAAGCGACCTTATTTCCTTTTTCTTACAGTGATCATAATGACTTTTTGTTAAAAAAGTAACTGTGTAGCAGCCTGGAACATTAACAAAATTTGAATAGTTTGGATGTTGTCATAATTTAAAGAAATATTGCAATTGTTATCTCTTTTTCAATATCTTCAGCAAATAACAAAAATGCTTCACCAACGCCCAACTAAAAAAAGTCAGGAATCGTCACAAATGGTCAGAAGTTCTGACGATTCCTGAACATTCTGACCATTCCTGACGAGTCTGACTGTTTATGAAAATATGCTAATTCACATCCTATGAGGTAGCTCATCGACTAGGACCGCAGGTAGGCCAACCCAAAAGGATTAAAAATAGAAAATACATTTTTTTCAATGTTGCATATACAGATTCAGAAGTTAGAAATTCAGAATCTACGGGTTTCGGCGATTTTAGATACCTGAAAATTTTCCTAAAAAATTAAAAATTTAGGATGAATATAATGTATCTTGTACCCTAATAGCACGGAGCGTTCCGGGGGCACCTTCGGAACGTTCCCGGGAGGTGTAAAATGTCCGCCGGTTGGGAACGTTCCAAACATAAATTACCGTTATTGTTATTACATCAATAAATATCGC
>CAKNWW010297436.1:0-12055 GCA_932074435.1 Andricus kollari | reverse complement strand
TTTTTTTTTCAAATAATAACTAATAGATTTTTCGTTGACAATTAATCTTTTTAGGTAGAAAATTTAACTCCTTGGGTAAAAGTTGAACTAGTTTCTTAAAACTTCATTTTTTTGGTTGAAGATTCATAATTTTAGTTGAAAATTTGATTTTTATGGTGAAAAACTACTTTTTTCAACTAAAAATTGAACTATTTTGTTAAAAATTAAACTGATTGGTTGAAAATTAACCTCTTTGTTAAAAATTCACATTGTCAGGTTGAAAATTCGTCTTTTTAGAAAAAAATTGACGAAGAAATTTTTCAACATTTCTTTTCACAAAAAAAAAGATATATTACAGTTTTAAAAATGTTTGCACAATCTAAAACATTGATTTATTGGTTCAAACTATTTTCTTGAAAAAATATGTAATTTGTTGAAAATTCGTTTTCTTCTGTAGAGAATTAATGTTCTTGGTTGAAAGTTGAACTAATTTCTTAAAACATCATTTTTTTGTTTAAAGATTTATAATTCAAGTTGAGAATTCATTTCCTATTGTTGTTAAAAACTAGTTAATTTAATTATTTTATTGAAACTGTTTGGTGGAAAATTCTTTTTTTTAATGAAAACTAATTCTGTTAGATAAAATCTTAACTACTCCTTTGTTGGTTACAAATTAAAACGTTCTCCAGAAAAAGCACCTAAGTCGACTTAGGTTTTGGCACAAATTTGCTGAAGAATCTTTTCAAAATGTCTTTCCAAATCAAAGTTTGTTTTCTTCGTTGAAAACTTAACTATTTGGTTAAAAATGTATGTATTTGGTTAAAAAGTCGTATTTTCTGGTAGAAAATTCAACTGTTTGTTTGAAATTGAAGTTTTTTGTTGAGAGTTCATAGTTTTTGGTCGAAAATTAATCTTCTGTGTGGAAAATCCATCGATATGGTAGAAAATTTAACTTTTTTTTTAAATCAACTGTTTTGAAGAAAGCTGATCTTTCTGGTTAAAAATGAAACTGTTAAGTTGAAAATTAATCTGCTTCCACTATTATATTTCTTGTTGAGAATTCACGTTTTTTCGCTGAAACTTCATGCACGGGTCTTAATCAGCCATTGAGACAATTTTCCGGCATGTCGTGATTTGTTGAGGCGCCGGACATATTATTTTAGCCAATTAGAGATAATTTTTAGTAAATAGTGCCTTTAGTGTCATTTTTTTGGAAAAAAGTAGAAAATTTTGTAATCCCTAAAAAAAAAATCTCCAATAGTGTCAAATAGTGTGGTGAGTCCGAGGTTTGTCATTTGCTGGTAGAATTTGAAGAACTTACATTGCACTTTCACCATGGTCGTGGCATCGATTAAACCGAGGTCACTAGCTGCAATGCAAGTGTAATTTCCTGATTCCTGGATATTGGTGAGCATAAGGACGTTTCTGCCGATTGGTAGTTTGTCATCAGGTGTTATGTCGGTCGCTGGTTCCTTCCTCCATTTGACAAAAGGCATTGGTGCACCATAAGCAACGCAGGTCAGGTTTAAGGATGCACCAAACATAACTTCGCTCACGGCAGGTGGAGGAATAGAGAATTGAGGAGGAACGCGTCTTTCTAAAAATAAGTGCAATTAAATTAAGTCATGAATTTTACAGCAACTACACAATTTTATCCCGAGTCACGTAATAGTCTTATATTCTGATATCAAATTTTAAATCTGCAATATCGAGGTAACTGCAAAATGTTATTCACAGGGATCACAGTGCAAACATCTATTTTTATATGTTAGAAAAGAAGGAACAATCGTTTTAAAAGAAATGTTATTTTTTTCTCTCGAAAATTTGGGTTTTAAAATTTCGTTAATTATGAAATTTTTGGAATTTAATAATTTCGTTAATTTAGCATTTCTGAATTTGTTTAGTTTCTTTAACTTTTAGCTTCGGAATATTTCAATTTTGTTAAGAAACATTTTCAGTAGTTTTATTTTTTGTTGTAAATTTAAAATTTATGAAATGTTTATTTTTTGCTTTCGTATCTGTAATTATATTTTCGGTATTTTTCAACGTTCGGGATTTTTCTTTTTCGACAAAATTATCTAATCCTGATGATAAATTTGAGAAAATTAAGTTAAAAGTTTCGTAAAAGATAATTTTCGGAAAATTCAGTTACAAATTTCATCATTTTCATTTCAAATTGCGAAATATTCTAATACAAAAAAAAAAGAAATTCCGGAACTATTAACCGAAATATTTTACGTTTTGAATAGCGGAACATGTAACCGAAAATTCCAAAATCTTTTTTCGTAATTCACGGTACATTTACGAAAATTCAGTCACAATTTCGTAAATTTATGAAAAACTTCTTAAATTTAAGAAGCAGTTACATAAAAGTACTGGAAATTTCGAAAAAATTTCCATTACTTTTGTAAGGCTATAACTTCGTTTTCAGAATGTTTCCGACAGAGTAAATTTACAGAATTCAGAAATATCAGATCTTTTATTTTTGAAATAAGAAAATTGATGAAATTATGATTTTTTCTGAACTGTTTTGATCAGGTTTACTGCTTACTTTGCTAGTTATGCCTTTTCTGTTTTCTCTGCTTCTTTCCTTTCAATAAACTGTAAATATTACTGACTAAAGTAAGAAGTAAAATTAGTCAAAATAAATCAGCAAAAATGCTAATTTCATCAATTAAAAAAAATAAAAATCTATAAGATCTGATATTTTTGTATTTTATAACTGTATATTTTGTAAATACATATGATTTTAGGTTCTTCAAAACATAAAACTAAGAATGTTTAAAAAATGAATTGATATTTTGAAAAATTTACTTAATATGATGAAAAATAACGTTTTCTACATGAAGGAATAGTATAAGCGAGAAAATAATCAAAGGTGGGCTTTTTGTGAAAATGCACTTCTTAGTTGTTTTTTTTTCGAATCATTTACGCCATTTATGTAATTTAAAAAAAATTAGTTTCTTTGAAAAATGGTAAAAACAAAAATGTTGTGTCTCATATTTTGCCTTAGAAAAAAATATATTTCAGCCCCAACAATTTCGTAACATCACGTTTGACTTTAGATTCTGCAAGTTAGAACATTTAACACACACAAATGTATTTTTATTTTGTACTTCATTTATTTATAAATAATTTATTTATGTGCTTCAATATTATACAGATGCATTTTATTATTTTCATATATGCACCTAGAGCTATATGTCTTGCTCTATATTATAACAGCACAAAAAACTTAATTTTAATGATATAAAGTAATTATTAACATTTTGGATTTAAATTTAAAGAAGTTAAATTAATTATAATTGATAATTCTTCAAGTTAAAAAAATAAATAAAACTGTCAATAGATGCTGTAGCATATTATAGTATTGAATATAATAATTTTTCGGATGCAAAATGAACGATGGTTCTTATAATCCTTACCTACATTTACTATTTTTTTTCAAAAATGTCATAAAATTTCCCGCATAATTCAAATATTGTATTTTCAAAAAAAGGGACACAGGGGAAGTTTTTCGAGAATAGGGGAAAAATGGGGAATTAGATAAAAAAAGGAGAAATTCAAGGAAATAAGGGAGAGACTGAGATCCCTGTATATTCCCAAAAGAATTCTTATTTTCCCTGAAACGTTTAATCATGTATTCAATGTATAATTATGAGGAAGCTTCGTTGATTTTACTCAGTAGTGAAATCTGCTAGGAAAGAACTTATAAATCCCTTTATAGATAAAATGATAAGGGGATTTCCTATCAGACACGTTTTCTCTGGCGTACGATAATACCCTTCATTTTTTTTTACCAAGGAGATTAAGAATCTTTTACTCAGACACGCGCATAAAATTGTCCCCGATTTTCATTACCTTCTTTCTGGTGTTTCTTATCGACTTATCCCTCTATAATTATTTAACCCGTTCTAGATTCTGTCTTTTACATTTCAGATCATAAATTAACTTTTGCTTTTGTGAAACATTGATGATTGATATTAAAATATTTAGTGACCCATAATTTATTTGCTAATTATTCTTAACCCACTTTAATATTAAGTCATCCAATTCTTCATAAATAGTGGAATTGTAAATTGAATTCCTGCGATATAATACTGAATTAATTTTTGGCAGTTAATGAGAAATTAACATTGATTATTAACTTTCATTTTATGCTTTGAGAATCCAATTACATATGAAATGTGCATTTATTTTCTTTGCTTTGATTTCTTGAGTCAACTTACATTACTTGGTTCAACGAGGTTTCCAATTTCTAAAATTATTATAATTATTGCATTTTCAGAAAGTTTAATCATTTTGAGTATTATTATAAAATGACTGAATAATTTTATCTAAATAATAAAACGTTTGAAAAAAGTTATCTAAAATGGTTAAAGTATTTTATTTACCTTTCACATATAATATGGTCGACTTGGAATATTCGGTACCAACGGAGTTATTTGCTACACACTCGTACTTTCCTTGGTCCTCGGTGTCAGATTCAGTGATTTGCAGAGCTCCTGAAATAGACAAAAAAAATCATGAATAAATGCATTGGTGAACATTTTTTAAAATAGGCAATAGATATAATTACGAATATTATTCACAGTGATTATGCTGAATTATTAAAATATTCTAGAAAAATTACAAAATAAGCCAAATATCGACTTTTCTGATTGAATCAGGGAAAGCTTGACGGTGCTAAGTTCATTATTGAGGAAATTGAGTTCTCTTAAAAAATCAAACATTTTTGAATTTCAAAGAAAAAAATTAAAAGAATCTTACGGTTATTATAGGATTTCAACAAGTATTTAACTATTGATGATACTACAAATTTCCCCTTTTTCTGTGAAATAGTCATCGTTAAATAGTTAATAACTTGTTTATGAAATAAATAAAAGCATGTATTAACTATCATTTTTTTAAAATGATTTCTGTAGTTTTTTAATTTTTAATACCAGGGAAAGCTAAATGGTGCTAAGTCCATAGTCATTTTAATTAGATTATTTCATGCATATGTAGCGCCGTCTATTTTTTCAGAAAATTATTATTAAGCTGATACATCCCCCAACACAAACAAAAAATGTATGCAATCAGTTGTAAACTTAGTACCGTTTAGCATTCCACTCTTCAAATATCAATTATCTTTTCATTTTTTAAATTCTACTGTACAAAAATGAAAAAAAAAATATATCACTTTAATCATTTGCAAAGTGTTTTTCTCGCTTTTCAAGATTAATTTCTGATTATATAAACTTTCAAATTCAAACGAATCTAATACAGAAAAGTGATCAATTCAAAATGTTTAAAATTGAAAACTAAACACTCAAAATTGAACAAATTTGAAAATTTAGGTCCTCACAAACCAAAATTAATTCAAAATCAACATTTTCGAACCGTGTTAAAATATTTTAAGTCGGACAATTTTACATTTTAGGGCGATCCGAATTCGACAGGTTCAAAAACAAGCTCTAAAAATTGTTTGACTAACTAAAATTTTAATATAAAATTATTCAAATTTGAATTCTTTAGTTCAAAATTGTACAACTTGAAGCACATTTAACTTGAAATTGTGTACTTCTCAAATTTCAAACTTATTTTTTTTTAAATTTTTAATCTCTTTATAATTGCTAAGGTAATAGAAGGTTTTAGTTATAGATTTTAAAATTGGGAACGATTCGAATTTAAAACAAATATGTTGAGTTTTTCAACCTAAAAATTGTTCTAATTTAAATGCTCAAAAGACTAAATTATTCCTTCTAAAAAATAAAATTTTATAATTTTGAATGATTCATTCAAAATTATTCAATTTCTTAAACTACTAATTAAAAATTTTCTAAGTTTCAACATTTTCATCGGACGTTACTCGATTGTGATCACTGTGTACAAATAAGAATTAAAGTATTAAAAGGCTTTCACTTTTAATTCTACAACTTTGAATGATTTAAATTTGAAACAAAAGAATAAATTTTGAATGTTTTAATCTGAAAATATTCAACACTTTTAATCCAAAGTTATTCTACTATAAGAACTTTTTCTAACTATTTTTATTCATTATTTAATTCCCATGGGTATTTTGAAATGCAGATTAAAAAAATTTAATTAAAAAATAGCGAAAAAGTAACTCTCTGACAATATTCAAATAACCATAAAAAATGGTAGATTTTCATATGTTCAACGTTCCAAATTAAATAATTAAAAAGTTAGAGATTTCACAATCAGAATTGCGAACTTGTATCTTTGAAAATTAAACGAATTTCCAATTAGTCTCGAAAATTGAACAATTTAATAGTTTCTCAGTGTTTTAATATTAGAGAATTAGGTACATAAAACTATAGAATTTCCAATTGAAATCATAGTCATCTTGAAGAATAGATAAGTTGGTCTCCTAAAATGAAGGATAAAAATTCGCAGTCAGAAAGTAAATTCACTGACATCTCCTGGTATTCCCATTTTCTTGTTGCAGTAGCCACCCTCTAATAAGCGCAAGTTTTTTTGAGCTTTTATTTATTTCTTGAAGCTACTCAAGAACTTTGTGGAATTAATTCCACGCGAGACCACAAGGAAACATAAAAAAGTGTGTGGGATCTCGAAAATGTCGCTAAATTTTAGGGTATAACTCAGAAGGTCCCATTGAGAACCTTTGCGGCTATTGTAAAATATCTAATCATATAGGGTTGTATTATGACTTCTGAAAAGCGCGGAAAAAGTAGCTGGTTTGTTTCTGATGATCAGCAGCAATACCCAATGATTAAAATCTAGCTATAAAGCAAGTATGCAAACATAACAAAGGGGGTGGCAAATGCGAGGTCCAAATTGTCATTATGCAAGTGTAGTTATATTGTCGGTGGGTGAAATTGCGTGTTTTGTCGGAAAGTCATTGCAAGGGGTGTTTGAGGGGGATGTAAAATACCCATGCTAGTTGCGAGTTGCGCCATGCCATGTCGACGGTCGTATGTTTGTTTTAGCCCTAGGGCTGAACGAAGTTCGGCGAAAAGGGGGTGTAGGGCGGGGGTGAATTATACCAGGGACTGACGTCAGTGAAGATAATCACACGCCTTGCAACAACCAGTTCATCATGGTATCGTGCAAAGGTTGATGCATCGTGGAAACCCGGCACGAATACCAACCACCCTTACGCGGTCCTTCCACGCCCTTCTTGAGTAAAACTCTATTAGCACCAAAGGAGAAATAGCAAAGAAAAAGAAGAAGGAAATACTCGATCCGGGCCGCTTTTTCACTCCGGAGGGCGTGTGCTGTAGAGATGTTGACCTGGACAAGCCTGTCACGAGGCCTGAATGCATTTCCATATTATTTGGAGGCAAGGCACTTTCTGAAAGGGCTGATCCTCCAATCAGGGGGTGTCAAAGCGCCAGGGGAATGTGATAACTCAACTTAGCACGCAACGCGAATTCTACCTTCAGATTTGACATTCGACCCGCCTGAAACTCTTGCGATGATAGCGCTCGTTAATTGTATATGTACATTCCTAGGCAGAGAAAATAATACCACTTCCACCTGGAAATTATTTACCGACGATACGCCCTTGCTATTGTTCGAGGAGTAAATAAACAAAGTTAGTATCGGCTAGCTTAAAACAATCATACATTATTTAATGTTTTACGCAAATTATTAAAAAAATTACTGTAAATAGTACTAGAGATTAAGAAACCTTTTTCAGTTCTCATACATTTTTTAGGCAATAATATATGTGGGTGTCCGCACGAAAAGGGCCTTTATGTCCGGTTCGAGTTTAGGAGATATTCACGTTTTTTCAAGTCAAGCTACCGGAAGTGAGTATATTAATTCTTGTTCGAAGAAAAAGTATAACATGTGTGCTTATAGCATTTGCCAAGTTTAGATGCGTTTTTCTCGAAAAACAATTTTTTGGAAGTTCGAACTTCAAAAATGCCCCGGCGACTCCTTTTCCGCCCTGAAGTTTTAGTCTTAGGCTTAAAATGCCGGGAATTTGTCTGACTATATAACCCCATACCGGCCATAGGGACTTTTTAAGCATTTTTCGATTCTCGACAAGAATTTGACCTCCATTCATTGCCATCAGGTGTACTTTAATATATATTTTCAACCCAATCTTTTAATAAAAACATTGTTGACCATTTTTTTACGGCTCAAAATGAAAATCTTTGAGGCATCTGTCGGGTTATTTTGATGCGCTTTTAATGCATATTTTAAATATTACCTCTTTTTACAACTTTTTGAAATTATTTTTAAAAAACTGAAATAATGGAAAAAATTTACGAAAAATTGAAATGGCTCTCTGTTAGTTATTATTAAGTTTCTAACTATAAAATAGAGCCACATCTGTTCATGTTTTTATACCAAAGTTCAGTGGGGGGCCATTTGTTATGAACTTCTAATATATCAAGAATATCAAGTGTTTTTATTTTCATGATATTGGTTTAGCCATTTGTGGTTTGGAAAATTTGACCTCAAATACGTTAACAGCAACCCCAGAACCCCAGAGTTAGTAGTTTCAAGTTTTGACACTGAGTTTCTTGATAGTTGACTTTTTATTTAGATTTTGTGTGCCATATTGGATCAGCCATTTTGAAAATCTGAATTCAGATACGGAAACAGGGGTGAATATCTTTCATACCATCTCAAGATCGGATAATCCGAATTGAAATTTCAGTTCAGATTATTGTTAAACATAAAAAATGAACAAATATGGCTCTAGTTTATATTTGAAAACTAAACATTAACCGCCTGACCATTTGGTCAGAGAAGTAGAAAACTGCAGAAAACCAAAGCTCCTGAGTGCCGGTTGGAATTTAGTTGTGAAAAAAGTTTCGGACATCCTTCTTTTTAGATATAATAATAACCTTTTTTTATTTTATTAATTTTTGTTAGGAAGCAGGCTTGTGATGAACATTATGAAACCCTTTACACATTAGGTTCAAGCGGATCTTATAGACGAGAAGCCAGAGGCAGCAGCATGTTCGTTGCCGTCCAACTTACAAGAAATTGTAGATGAGGCCCGATTACGTATTCCGATCGCACGCGATACCAGCCAACTAAGCCTTGTAGTCGTGATGGAGTGTTTTCTGCGTTCTGCCCTATCGCAGTTAGGGTTCTATAAGACCAAAGGGCCCTTTCATTTGAACAAAGATCCGACTTATTGTTAGACTTGAGATCAAAACCGTTTATCGCGATTCCTCTGATAAAAGCTATTGAAACTTCGTTGGACGAAGTCTGGATGGTCATTGGTTATGTTCTTCCTTATAAAAAGTTCAAAAGATTCTTAAAATAATTGAGTTCTTTCGTGTGTAGTGAACTGCAAATACAGCAAAGAAAAAAAAGTTTTTTTAGCCCATTGCAGTAAAATAAAATTATATTGCACCGAATATTTTTTAAATGTTTCTAAATCCTTTTGATTTTAATTTTCTGTTTACTCTGGTAGGGATTAATTCGGTCTCCAACGCTGAATAAGGATAAAGGACAGAACCAGGGATTTACATTTTTAATTTAAACACGCGAGCACAAAGTTCCCTTCTCGGTTCTCTTATAAAATGAAAATGTCAACAGTTATCAAATTTCAACAAAGTCGATGTACACAGCGAAAAGCAGAAAGAACTAACGAGTAAAGTATGAAACTCAAAAGAGCGTCTGAAGTTTCCTGAGGCATAAAAGAATTGTTGTTGCAAGTCGCGAAAAAAAGCTTGGCCATCACAAAGTAAAGAGATTTTATCTTACGGAAAATGTGTGCACCGACAAGAATTTGTTTGTGAGAATATTACCATATCCCGCAGCTTTATAAGCTTTTGTTTATTCACAGAGATGAGAAGAGTTACGGTCGGATTATTAGGATAAATCAACATGTATTTTATATAAGGGCGCTTTGTAAAAAAGTGCAAATTTTTGATTCGATTGTCATATAGGGCATTGTTATGCATATACTTATTATCAGCACGATTCCAATGAATGATTTCAATCACGAGAAATTATTTTCAGAGTGGATAAAGTTAAGTGATTATTTATAAAATACTGAGAAGAGTGCTTGTAGCAATACATAAATTGAAGTCGACAAATTATGTGTATGATGATAGATAAGATTCGTAGAACGATGAATTATTAACATCAGCACGCGAGTTTTCTGTCACCATTGTTTGAAGTAGGATGATACTTTAATCGAAAATGTTATATATATTCGAGGGTATACCTTTATCATCTAGCAAATTAATATTTACAAAACCACCAGTTTATGCGCAATACCTGGTGTCCTTATACATAAAGTAAATTATTATCAAACATGAAGAGAATTGAAGGTTAACCCTGTATATGGTATAAGGGCTAAAAAGTAATTAAAAAAAAATGATATTATTGGTTCAAAAAGTGAAGTAAATCGTAATACATATTGTAAAAAAAATCCCTATTCGTAATCAGTACATCAAAATACATCGGTATACGAGGTTTCAAAACATAGGACGAAGTCGTGAATTTGAAATTTTTTTTAATTGACGCGTCAGATTTATTGCATCCATTTATTAGCAACAAATAAAACAAATATTTATTTTTAGTGTGCCCGGATTATACACGTCAATGCGCATGTGTCAGTGATGCTGATTGTATTCATGTATGTTCGAACAGTTCAAAGGTTTCTGGTTAAAAAATTGTAATCCATGCTATTATTTTTAATGATCTAAGCTCTAAGTTGAAGAATCAATCAATAAATTTTAAAATATTCAAAATTATATGATTTAAGAAATTTTAGCTTAGAAAAATTAAAAAATGACCGATTAAAATGTTTTTTCTTTTAAACTAAGCATTTTAAAAATTAGAAGTTCAATTGTTTTTTATACATCAAAATTCAACACATTCACTTACAAATAATTTTTTTTTAATTTATCAATTGAAATTGTAACGTTCAAAGTCTAAATTTAGCACAACAGCTGAAAATTCCCGAAAAATAAAAATTGCTGAAATTATAAAATATCGTGCATTGTAAAATTGCCAATACAGAAAAATTTTCCAATTATAAAATTCCCAAAGTATTTTATTTATTTTATAACAATTTATTAACTGTATAGATTCGGGAATTTTCTAATTCGGCAATATATCATAAAATGTCGAAAATTTTGTTATTGGACAATTTTAAATTGTTTTCGACACTTCTAATTTCGGGAATATTATATTTCAAATATTTTGTCTCTCGGCAATTTCATTTTTCGAGATTTTCATTCCTCTAGTAAATTAATCTCTTTTGGTAGAAATTTCATCTTTCAATAGTCTTTTATCATCATTAGGATCTTTGATGGTTACTGCCTTTGACAAAACGAAATCTGAAAAAAGTGAAGAAGCACCCGTTACTCAGTGAATCTTTTTAGGAACTCATTCTGCCATTACAGATCGAAAACCTTCAGCTTAGTATGATCGAATTCTTATTAGAACAGTTCTTCTTGCTCCTAAAATTCAAGGGTATATTAAACTTAACAATACGGACCCAGTCTGGGAAAACCTTTAAAATATGCAGCATATTTAAAAGATGATTTTGATGTAAATTGTACACTAGACATTATACTACATAGCCTTACATTGTTCAGTACAAAAACCTTGGAAGAAAATGGGTATAAATTGGATACTGTTTCAAAAGTACCATGTAATAATTGGACTGTTTATAGTAACCACTATTGGATATGAATCATAATGTAAAATGGGACCTAAAGAGGATTCTGAAGCTGCTGTGGATCCACGATTGAGGGTGCATGGAATTAAGGGAGGGGTAGGGTCTGGAGCGTAAAAAAAAAAAAAACACTTTTTTGGTGAATTTTTTCCAGAAATATGATTAAGGTAAATTTACTCAGATAATTTGTATATTATAAGGCATCATTTGAAAAACATTCAGTTAATTTTTTATAAGAAAATAGCAAGAAATAAGCCAATGACAGAGCATTTCCGACAACGCCTTTTCAAAAAGATGATTTGCGGTGCCCACTGTATCTCATCGTAGAATTAACTTAAATTAAAAAAGTAAAAATATTTAGTTAAAATACATGTTTTTCCTCCCCCCAACGATGTGTATGAGTTTTTTTTTTCATTTTTACATTTTTGGTGGTCATTTTAAGCAAAAATG
>CAKNWW010297416.1:0-11033 GCA_932074435.1 Andricus kollari | reverse complement strand
GAAAAACCAGAGGGGTACCTTTTTTTCATGGGAACGTCCTCGTCTTTCTTGGAAGAACATGATGAGGAAAGACGAGGACGGTCGCATGAAAAAGGCACCCCGCTGGTTTTTCACACTTGCTTTCCAACATAAAAAACTGACCTGCATTATCGCAATTTGCACGAAGACAAGAAGAAGCACATACTTCTTTCAAATTGTAAATAATTACAGATAGTTCAACTAAATATCTCCAATTTCAATCACTTCATTACATTCATTAGAACTGAGGATAGTTCAGTTGCATATATATGTACAAGAAACGAACAATTTTTAATATTTTGCAAATTTTTCAACGGTAATTTGTTGTGAAATGTTTAAAGTACCAACATGAATTTTTTCAGATTTTTCATATTATTTTTTCAATTAAAAACTATGCTGCAAAGTTCAAGGTTCTGAAAAGCTGTCAAATTTCCTTACTTTTTAGCAGTTTTTCAGGTCTGTAAGCTACACAAAATTTTTCGGGATATTCTTTTTTTACTCATTAACGTAAAACATTTCCACCTTTAAAATGATCCGTCATTCATTGAGCTAGCATTTTTTCTTCACATACTTTTTCAACGTCAAAGCCAGAGGGCTCGAATTTTCTCGCCGATAGTAGGTGTATAATATCTTTTACTCTGTATGCCTTCTTAAACTTCATCATTTCTGAATAAAGTAGCCTCCATCTCCCGTCACAATCGATTCATGTGGTATTTTTATATTTTTCTGGTGTAAATTGCTAAATATTCCATTTCTATTAATAAACAAGTCCTTAAGCTAATTTTAAATTGTTAATAAATTATAATTAACTAACACGATAAAAGGGACAGAAATACGATTTTCTGCTAATTAGGTAAATAAAGTAACTAAGTTTTTCGAGAAAGTGTAAATAAGGATATAATTACAGTAGTTTAAAATTATAATTATTAACACTTTTTCTTCCGGTGGAAACCTATTGACAACAAAGTTGTCTGATCGATTCCGTAAGACTGATGTAATTTTATAGTTCTCATATTTCTGATAATTTTTTATTACTTTAACCACTTCTCGAACAGTTATAACTGGCGACGTAATAGAGCTAGAACATTTTATTTCAGTTTTACGCAAATTTCGTTTTATTTAATTCTACAAACATACAAAATCTTAAAACTAATGTACCTTTAAAAAACGTCAAGATTGAACTTTCTTGTTGAAAAAATTAAAAAATGGTCAACTTTGACAACTTATATCTTACGAACTAAAGTCGAGGACCCTCACTTCTTTTGATTAAAACTCGCTCAAAAAAAATCTCTGAATTGTTTAATAAAAAGCAGCTGAAAGCTTAAGGTCTTCCGAATTAAACGATATTATCATTTTTATCCTAAAAATCTTTCGCCAATAGTTAAAAGGCAAAACATCTCAAACAACAGGGGTTTCAGCCTCCTTTTTCAAGTGTCGACTTTCACCTGTTCCCAGAAGGAGGTCGACGTTAGGATAAATCTGAAAAATTGCACAGATATTCTTTCAACATTCTTCAATGCAATACATTTTTCAAAATTCTGAAATATTCAATAATTTTTTTTTACGGAGATTTATTTACAGGTAATTTATCTTAAGAAAAAATGAAGATATAAAGCCGTTTAATAGCCTCGCATGTGCAGTTTCGTGATGCGAGTGCAGTTCAATAACTAAATTAATGATAAAATAATTTTTATTCAAAAAACATCATTTTTAATATGTATGACTTTAATCAGTGTTGGCGCGTGAGCCAGTACAGCAGGACATCTGGTAGAAAAAAGTACCCATTCGATAAAAATAATAACTCCAGAAGCAGGCCGACTCCTCTGAATAGATGCGACAACACAGTTACTATTGTCATCGAAAGGGTACTTTTTTCTATAACTTGTCCCGCTGTGCCACCCACGTGCTGACTCTGATTAAAGTCAGAAATATTCAAAGTGATATTTCTTGCGCAACAATGATTTTATCATAAATTTAATTATTGCACTGCATTTGCATCACAAAACTGCACATTTGAAGCCATTAAACGGCCGAAAAACCCTGTTTTTTGGGATGTTGTTTGCCCTGTAACTATTGACAAAAATTTTCTGGGATAAAAGTGATCATATCGTTGAATTCGGAAGCTATCAGATGCTTTTTATTAAACAATACAGAGTTTTTCTGAGCGAGTTGCAATCTAAAGAAGTGAGGGGCCTCGACTTTTGGATCCTTCTTTAGTATAGACTTAGAACACTGTATTATATTTTTATTGCTGAAAATGACATCTATTTTGATTCATCTGTAGATTCTTTTTGCGTAGTACTAACGAATATTGAACAGCAGACCAAACAATTAAGAGCATGTCTCTTTTAGCCAAGTATGCAAAAAAAAGACTGGTCAACATTTTATACAAGATTTATCACCGGACTTCATCGGGGTATACTAGGGTTTTTGTGGTCGCTTATTTTGAATTCGGGGTTCGCTTAACCCTGTGAGTTTACCCAGATGTAATTTCGAGTTCATGTCAAGGTCATACTGAGATGAAAGTGTTAGAAAAACGTGAGAAAAATCTTATATGGGTTTTGGGGGTGCCGACTCCGAATCTGGGGTTCGCTTAACCCTGTGAGGTCACCCAGAGGTGATTTCAAGTTCACGTCAAGGTCATTCTGAGACGAAAGTGTTAGAAAAATGATATAGGTTTTTGGGGTCGTTAAATCAGAATCTGGGGTTCGCTTAACCCTGGAAGGTCACTTTAAGGTCACGTCAAGGTCATACTGAGAAGAAACGGTGGGGTTTTGGGGGTCGCCGAGTCCGAATCTGGGGTTTGCTTAATCCTGAGAATTCACCCAGAGGTCATTTCAAGGTTATTTTAAGGTCATACTGAGACGAAATGGTTAGGAAAATCTAAAAAAAATTATAATGATTTTCGATTCATGCCAACCTCAACAGGAGCTCAGTGAAACCTTGGGCCAAAAGACATCACAAAGTGATCTTTCAGCATGATACCGCTCAGATACATTGCTCTATGTGTATAGTGAGATGGTAAATTGCCCACCTGTCGTTCACGTTGTAAGTACGGAGAGAACAGCAATGTAGGGTAATATTTCAAAGATGGGTGGGCAATTTAACATCTCACTATCCACATAGAGCAATGTAGCTGAGCGGTATCATGCTGAAATATCACTTTGTTATGTCTTTTGACCCAAGGCTTCACTGAGCTCCTCTTGAGGTTGACATGAATCGAAAATCATTCGAATTTTTTTTTAGATTTTCCTAACCATTTCTTCTCAGTATGACCTTGACGTGACCTTGAAATGACCTCTAGGTGACCTCCAAGCGTTAAGCGAACCACACATTCTGACTCAACGACCCCAAAAACCAACATAGGATTTTTCTCACGTTTTTCCAACACTTTAATCTCAGTATGACCCTGACGTGACCTTGAAATCACCTCTTAGTGACCTCACACGGTTAAGCGAACCCCAGATTCGGACTCGGCGATCCCCAAAACCTATATAGGATTTTTCTCACATTTTTCTAACATCTTGGACCAGACGTGGTAGAGGTTAATCGACCTCGGATTCAAAATCAGCGACCCCAAAAACCCTAGTATACCCCAATGAAGTCCGGTGATAAATCTTGTATCAAATGTTGACTAGTGAAATCGGATACTATATTTGCTTATGAATTAGTGAAGCACTGGGAACCGGAAATTCATCAAAACGGTATTTTTTGCAACTTTTTCAACAAAATTCCCGTGACGCATTACGAATTGTTACTAGAAACTTTACGGTATTCTTTTTCACGCTAAAGTAAAGGGTTTATGCACAAAAAATGAACTTTACTTAATCCTGTCCAAAAGTACAATTTGTCAAAAATCTCATTTCTTTGGTGCTTTAAACTATTTTGACAAGTTATAATATTTAGTATGGTCATAACAAAGCCTAAAGAACGCTCTTAGTTAGCATTCATTTTACTAAAGCATAATCTTTCAACTTTATAGCACAGCTCACATGAACGCAATTTCGAACGTCAACTTCACGTGCACTTTAGGACCTGAGTTTTCTTCCGAGATTCGACAGCGTTCGCTCAGTCTGGCACAGAGACAAAACGATGAAATTATGGGTAATCTGCAGCAGCTACCACGGGGAAGATCACCATTCAGGTTGACTATGCAAAATCTCAACATGGTGAGTCAATTTTTCCAAACGCGAAAAGTGTCACTAACCTGATATCACATGAAATTATGCATCGTTAATGAGATGAATTGAACTGCTACAGTCCATAATTTTAAACCGATTGTAAAGTTTTTTGAGAATTGAGTAGCATTACATTTTTAAGTGAGTTTTGGTTTTCGATTTTTAATTTTTTTTTATTACACTGTAAAAAAAGTGTTGTAACTATACCATCTTGGAAGTAGGTAATAATAGGACCCACTCTGAAAGTGATGTTTTTACGTGCAGTGAAAAATATTTCTCTTTCAGTGTATTGAATTTACATTTACAGCCTTAACTGACCGGTCTCTATATCCCCTATTGTATCCTATATTCAGTTATGGGCCCTGAAGTACCCTATTTTCAATATTTATTCCCTATGGTACTCTATTTGCAGCCCATAATCTAACTTAACAAAATTTATAATGAAAAAGTCAGGGCATTTCTGTAATAAGTAACTGACAAGAATAATTAGAGCTGCCACACAGTCATTATTAGTCACTTTTTTCTCAAATCAATTTTTAGTCACTTTTTTAAGGTTAAGTCAGTAAGTCACTTTTTAAAATGAATATGTTCAGGGCGAGCGGTCGAAGTCGACCGGATAGACGCGACTTTTGGGAGAGAGGGAAGACTCACGAAATCTTCCCTCTCCACTTACTATACATTCTCACCCATATAGCGGCGCGGCTCACGGACGGGGTATAGATGAGACGCGTAGATTGTAGTGGTGAGTGGTGGAAGGTGTTTCACGGGATATCGAGCGAAAGCCCGATTTCTCGGGTGTCTAACAACTTAATTATTAGCAATAATAACACTCGGAAATTTTTGTCGATGGTTTCATTAAAAAGAGCAACTTAAAAACTATCGAAAGATGTAAAAACCTCGATTTCGATTTTTTTAGAGTAAGCCCCCTTTCTTCGGCGCACGTCACATATATCACTTTATTCACTTTTATTTCAATATATTAACTCATGGGTTAACCACTATTGAATTCAGGTTTATACCAATTTCTGAATTGTCTTGAATCTTTTGAAATATTTCAAGGTATTTTTAATGATTCCAAATCTTACCGACTTTCCGAAACACTTTTTTTTTTACAAAATTACGAGTATTTGAATTTAAAAAATGGAAAACGTGAATGATCAAATAATGGTCAAAGCTTTACTTAAATGTGATATTTTTTATTTTAATATATGTATTTACCTTTTTCTTTCTGATCCCGTTAGACTTTCTTGTCCCCTTAGAAATCCATTGAAAGTTTATAAAAAAGATTGAAATTGACACAAGGGCGGTGGTTTCTCTGAAAATATTCAAAGTTAATTTACTTAAAAACCACGGCGTATTTTTCTCTTGATTGCCCTGTGTCTTTATTTATAATTATAAAAATTTAGCACTTTTGGAATTGTAAGGTTACTTTTAAAGGATTTTATACATATCTTCGCAAAAAATCTGGAAAATAACGTGAGGTAGAAGAAACTGTTAAGAGACATTTTTCTAGAAATTTTGAGAGAAACAAGTTTTGTTTGGTTTTTTTCCTATCTTGTATCTTTTGACAAGTAACGTCAGTGATGTAGACTCTTCCACCCTTTTTTCGCGCATCACGATTTGGGGTCGATTGGTTTGGATATAATGATTTGTCTAAATAGTAACAACTCAATGTAAGATATAATCTTCGTTTTCTTAAACGGACACTGGATGTATAATGCCCGCCACTGAATCGCAATGACGAATCCTTCCGTTTCTGGATACAGGACGCCCTTTTTCAGCCAAATATTCGATGCCTCACTATCCACTTCATGTTGATCTAATGTTTTGGGGTGCTCACCGTGGATGGCTTTCTGTCTCCATTGCGTTTCTAATTTCTCTATGGTTTCTACCCTTATATTCAAGGCCTCCTCTGAGGACAAATTCAAGGGGTATTAATCAATATTCGCTTTACAGAAGGTGTTGCAAAGCGCAACATTTCGCTTGCTGTTAAAATAGTCTCGTAACTGTATAACTTGTGCTTTACACCGTTTCTTGACATCTGCAACGCCCCTACTCCCTCTATGTCGTGGAAGACTTCTCTTTGAATCGCCAAATTACTGTGGTGCATTCGGTGCTTCGTAATTTCTAAAGCCCAAAGGAGTATGTGAGGACAGGGATGGCATAAGCCTTGATTGCCTTGATTTTGGTTGCCGAGTTAAGAGAACTCTTCAGAATCAATCTGAGTCTTGTAGTGAAGGCAGTCGTCAGGCTTTTCTAAACTATCGTATGCTGAATACACTTAGATACGAGAATACCCAGGTATTCATATGACCCACCCTCAGCCATTTCCAAGATGTAATTCTCGAAATCATTCTCTAGCTCAGCGACCCCTAATTCTCCTCTGGTTAAATGTACTGTTTTGCATTTATCTAGTCCGAACTCCATGTGGATATCATTGGAAAACTGCTTTGTGTCATCGATCACTTGCTGCAGTTTCTGATCTAAACTAGCGTATAGCTTCAGACCATCCATGTAAAGAAGGTGGGTCTCTTGATGACCATCCTCATTATCATATATTATGAACGCACAAGGCATGCTATTTAAGGTTGTGGTCAATGGGCTCAACGCTAAACAGAACCATAATATACCGAAGGAGTCGCCTTGAAAGATACCCATCGTAATGCGTATTGATCTAGTTATCCTTGGTTGTCCATAATCAAAATACTTGATTCTTGTACCCCAAAGCATCATCGCACGAATATACCTTTTTCTGCAATGACAGCTGTAAGGCATTTATAAATTTTTGGAAGACAGATGGTTTTTTAGGCAACATATACATAGTATCTTTGAGCATAAAGCCTGGCATCAGATTTGGACGTTCGATAATCTTCTGGAAATACCTTGCCAACGCAAGGTACACACTAGTCAGGTACTTGTACCAGAAGTTGTGCACCATGTCCGGACCTGGAACTTTTCAGTTACTTGCCCTTTTCAAAACCGCTGAAACATCTGAAGCTGTGATGTTAGTCAGTTCCATTCCAAGGTTATTGTTAGCTCTTGTTTTCTGTAGTTGAAACCACGCAGCGTCTAAATTGCTTCTGTTCTTTTTTTCCCAAACACCCGACCAGTAGTTAGTCATGTCTTCCAATTGAGGGACTTCAGTGTCTTGCTGGTTATTTTGCTTTACACTCAGTTCACGATAGAACCTTCTTTCTTCTGCCTGAAAGGTTGGATTTTCATGCCTTCTTGCACTTCTTTCCTTGTACCGATGCACAGTAGGACGAAAATGGGTTGTCCGGTTCAAAAATCCGTCTACAACGCATTACGCAACCAAATGAGACAAATCAAAGTGCAAAGTACTCGGAAAGAGTTCTACTTTAGCGCATCACTGCCAGAAAGTTGCAACATTACTTTTCTAACCTCCAAATTTTACACGAAAAAAGTCTTCATCATAACATTCATGTAATACTTTTAACGTATATCCCCATAGTTCGATTCACATAACCTCAAAGCTAAAAAGTGTGTATTAATGCAAAATTTCAAACCCAAATATTTTTTCGAGTAAAGTTGACTAAAATCTAGAACTCTGAATTTATCAGGCTACTGATTACGTTTTTTCGAGAGGAAAAAAAAAACAATTTGCAAAAAAATCGATTTAATATACAATAGAATAAAAAATAATTATATCTTTTGGAGAAGCTCCCGTTTGTGAAAGTTATTGATCGAAAGTGAAAAAGACTTTGACTGAAATTTACTATAATGTAGTGTTTAAAAAAGATACAAAATGTTTAACATAACCTTAAAATTTTTGTAATAAAAGCCGTAAATTTTTGTTTATTTATAAATAACTGATTTAAAAAATTGATAATCGGTATCTATTTACATTAAATGATCTTTTTCACTTTCGTTCAATAACTTTCACAAACGGGAACTTTCTTTAAAAGATATAATCATTTTTCATTCTACTACATATAAAATAGATTATTTTGCAAATTGTTTTTTTTCTCCCGTGAAAACGTAATCAGTAGCCTGATTAACTCAGAGTTCTAGATTTTACTCAAATTTACTCACAAAAATATATGGGTATGAAATTTTGTATTAATATACACTTTTTAGCTTTTGAGGTTATGTTAATCGAATATGGGGATACAGGTTAGAAGTATTACATGAATTAGACTATTCAAGTACATAATTGATGATTAAATGACTCGATTTTTCAGTTATTGACTTCGTTGTACAACAACTTATGATGGAGAATTTTTCGTGTAAAATTTGGAGGTTCGAAAAGCAATTTTGCAACTTTCTGGCAGTGGTGCACTAAAGTAGAACCCTTTCCGAGTATTTTGCACTTTGGTTTGTCTCATTTGGTTGCGAAATGCGTTGTAAACGGATTTTTGAACCCGACAACCCATTTTCGTCCCACTGTGCGACGCAGTCTAGCAGTAAGAACTTCAAGTCTCTGCCTTTTGAAGTCTATAATCTCATCCCATATTGCTGGTGTCAATATCTCGATGTATCAAGGGTGGATGATTTTAGTAACATGGTGTACCAGCTTTCTGATTCTTTTGTCTTCCTTATATTAAGTCAATCGACCCAATTTGTACCTTACTTTGATGACATCCATATCCAACCTGATCTTCCATGGCGGATCTCGATCCCTTCGTGAGGCAAAGACTGCATTTTTATGCCTAGTACTGCGGCCCAACATTCCAACGGCTGCTACAGCTGCACAGCGTTTGCACCTCACTATCACCACCGTCCGGCTTGAAAGCGACTAACGTTTCAAAATATTCAAAAGACTCTCCATGATTTATATGGGTTTTGGTTTTCCTCTTAGTCCCTTTCCTTCGGTAGAGGAATTATTATTGAGAAGTTGTAGGCTCCGGAAGCTACGATCATGGTTCCTTGAAGCAACCAATCCCGACGCAACTGGAACGTGTTCATCATCCACTTCTGCTCCTTCTGTCCTAGAAGATAAACACGAACGGGAAATTTAAGCGAGACAACATCGTGCAACACTGTTCCCTGGAGCCCGGTATCTAGCCGCGGATGACCTTACGCGGCAAACGGGACAGTTGGAGATGAAGGTTTCAGCTCTGGATACTTTTTTAGAGCTACCAATCTTTGTAGAATATTATGAGGAACAGTGTGGGCGGATCACATGACGTGATCCCAGAAGAACAGCCTTTTGCATCCGGTTCGCGATGGAATGAGCATGACGCTGGCAAGACGGATTATTGTTGAGTTGGCTAAGAAATGAAGCTTTCGTACCTCCAAGACAGCCGATTATGAGAGTAACAAGATGGATATTGTAACCTTGATACAGCCTGCTCAGCTCGAAGATAAGTGCTTGATATTTCGCCCGTTTTTCTTCATCCTTTGTCGTGATATTACCATCGGCTGGTGCCGAGAATTCAATCACGTAAATGATTTTGGTCTTTAGATCTTGGAGGACAATATCAGGCTTCGTAGCACCGATACGTTGAGTGGTGGAGAATGAGAAATTCCAGTAGATCTTACACTGATCATTCTCCACAACGGACTTGAGTCCCCCCTGGGCTTATGGCAATACGGGCAATAGATCAACACCATAGAAGTGCCTAAGATGATAATATCACGATTTTAGAGCCGCATTGTGTCTCTCTATGTACCCGGAGCGTGCATACTTCGAGCAGCCACTGAGTACATGTCCAAGTGTTTCTGGCTCTTGCTTGCACGCTCGGCAGTTGGTTTCGCCTACAGGTACATTCATCATGCGCTCGCTCATCGAGAGCTCTTCTCTACGTATGATGCCGTAAAATTTACCAGGTGTTCAGCGCCCGGAGGGTTATAACCGGTCGGAGAAGATTCCTTGAGATACCCAAAACAAAGTTCAACCCATCCTAGCCCCTACCTTTTCGATATTTTTGCACCCCAACTCTGCAAAGTTTTGAATTTTAACCATATTTATGCGGTTTGTCACATTCAGGTCAAGCACATTTTTTTAACCTTCCTTTCTCCTCGTTTCCAAATCTTATCTAGTATTGCACTGATAGGTTATTATTTATGTTTTTGAGGATTCTCTACACGATTGTGATGTTACTTTTTTATTATAACATCATCTTCATGAAGAATTTAACGTCTTAATTGATCATCTTGCAAATTCTACGATAACACAGGCGGGTCATTCCCGAAGTAATTTTTTGCGTAGAATCTGAATCCGGGGTCAAAATTGGCCCGTCTCGTCAGGATTTTGTGATATTTGCGGTTATGCACCCAAAAATGGCGTTTCTGGCTGCTTTTGTGGTTATATACAGAATGCACAACATATTCTTGGTACTTCTCTTTAGGTCAATTATTTATTGTAAGTGCTACTCTTACTCTTTAATTTAAGGGTTGTAGAGTGCAATTACGATAAAGTTACGCTAATTTCAAGTTACGAGATAGTCTGAATAAAATTATCATGAAAATATACAGTACAATTTTTTATGTATCATCAAGTTGGTTATATGATAACTGCAACGTTATGATTTCCTATATTCGATAATAAAATTTTATACGGATGATTTTCTTTTGCGTAAGAAATATAAAAATTTTGATAATAATTAGAAGGGGCAAAATTAAAATAAATGTTAACTCTAAAAAAAAATTTATTTCTAAAAGAATTCCAAAGTGAGACGGGCCAAAATTGAATACTGTTTAATTTAAATAGTTACAAAGATTTGATTTGGTATCTATAAGATAATTCATATAAACTATTATATAAATATAAACTACTATATAATATTAATAGATATATTAATATAAATTATTATATAGTATAAACTTACAACATTTTTTATTATTGTTTATGATTATTGCAAATTCTTATTCGCA
>CAKNWW010297407.1:0-10640 GCA_932074435.1 Andricus kollari | reverse complement strand
AATTGATCTTTTCAAGAAGAAAATTCACTTATTTTGTTAAAAACATTTTCCCTTTGATGAGAAATTCAATTATTCAGGCAGAAAATTCATATTTCTTCGTTATAAATTCAACCTTGTTTCCAAACATAAGTCTTCGGGGATCTCCCGCCTCGAAGTTCGAAGTCAGTTGTCCAGTGCAGTCCGATGTTTTATCATCACCCGCATCTTTATACGTCAATTTTTAAATAATTCTACTTTAATTTAGTGACTCAATAAGTATTATCTACTGAAAGAGAAGGATAGTCTATATATTTGAATATTTTCTCAAATTCTACAACATAAACCGAAACTTAAAAATGTTAAAGTGTCTACGGGGGACTTGGCTTTAATCTTCAGCCCTGAGAATGCTGACGTCCCAAGCGACTCTCATTTTACCTTACTGTTGTGTAATTCCTCTCCTAATGAAAGTGAAAATCTCTTTAAAAATTCTGCAATCTATACTTTCTTTTAAGTGAATAATTAATATCACACAGAAGTAAACTTTATATCATCCATTTGATAAAAATTTACAATCCTTTGCGTTATTTTATAATATACTGATATGAAAATAATACAACCCTTATATAAATTATTACATATCAGAATTTTCACTTTTAGAATTGAGATTTTACATAACTCTTTTGTATTATTTATAGTTCTGTTTTGTAATATGTCCTAAACTAATTGTAAACTTGATCTAAATGCAGTATTGTCCTCCATTTACCTAACTAATTGGGTAAATTTGAATGAACAATTTTTCTCCGTGTATAGAAAGATACAAAATTGAAATACTTTATTCACGAATTTACACGCATTGACACATAGGTCCAATGCGTCATTATCGCAAAGCGGGATTTGCAGGGTTTCTTAGCCTTTTCAATTCAATTCGTAGCAATACCTTCTTTTTTGCTGGGTTGTTATATTGATACAATTACATGCCGAGTCAGCTGGGAAAGTTATCGGAATAGGGAAATGATCAGATCCCGTCAGAACCCTTAAAACCTCATAATTATCAACTAGTTGAGCACCCATGGTATTAATCCAAGCCAAATCAATAATCGAAGAACTTTTCCCTCTGAAGAAGGTATATTGAGCAGGACGATAATTTCAATTTAAAAAAATTGAATCTTCTGCTGCGAATAAGTATAATAGCCATTTTGTTTTCTTAAATTTTTACTTAAGATTTGTAATCAGCGATCCCAAAAACCTCAGAGTAGTGAGCACCAACTCGACTGGAAAACGTTCTATAGTTTTGGCCAACTTTTTAGGATATGGCCCCTTTTGTGAACTGAATTATATTCGATTCTTCGCTGCACTGTTCATATTATCAGCACCTGGAGGCGAAGGCAGATTTTGTTACCGATCGCTCACAGTGTTCTGATTTAAAAAACGTACACACACAAGCCTGGTATGCATTACTGTTTCACTGCACTGCAACGTGCACGTCTATCACTGAGCAATCAATTCACCGGATTGCATTAAATCCCACATTATCATATTAATGCACTTCACAGTCCCTTACAGGCCTACGATATGATTGCAACCACTTTAATGCCAGTCACTTGACAAGCCAGACCATGCAGAAACCTAAATGTTGACACTTTCTGAGATTAGAAACCCAACAGCGTTAACTAACATCGTCATACCCACTCCAGAATCAGGTATGTATCCCTCCTTAAGGGCATGTACCAGATTGTCACGTGACCTATTCTTTTAAACGAACTTACTCGTAAACTAATAATTCGAATGAATTTTCCATACCAGACAGACATAAAGGCAAGAAAGACGAAAGTGTGCCTCGTATAGAAAATCCATTCGACTTATTAGTTTGTGAGTAAGTTCGTTTAAAAGAATAGGTCGCGTGACAGTCTGGTACATGCCCTTAATTATCCAGATCACTTAGCAGAGATTCAAAGGACATCCTTCACACACTCATCACTAATATATCCACAAGCCGCTCTTTAAAATTGAAACACTGGTACGTTTGTTACTTTTAAATTGCATTGTTTGGTGACTTGAGAAATTTGTAGCTTACAAAAAAAAAGTGAAAACTCGCCATTTTTTAAATTAAAAAATGGTAAATATGGTAAATTTTGCCATTTTTATTTTTTTAGACTGGATAAACTTATAATTTATAAGCAAAATTTACAGAGTGCCCAGTTTTGTAATTTGAGAATTGCAAATTTGGTATATTTGGCAATCAGGAAATTTATTGTTAGGCGACTTGATAAATTTATGATTTATTAAAAAATAAAGTAAAAATTTTCCACTTTAAAAATCTTAGAATTGTGAATGTGATAAATTTGGTAATTTCGTAATTTATAGTTTAGGTAGATACTTGATAAACTTAGAATTTATAAATAAATTTGCAGAGGGCCGAGTATCGAAATATCGAACTTTAAAAGTTAGTGAATTTGGAAATGAATTTGCAAAGAAACACGTTTTGAAGCTTCATAATTTTGAACTTGGTAAATTTTCAAATTTACATACGTTTATAAATTTGCTTATCCATACAATTGATGCATTTTCAGATGGTATCTGCAAAAAATATTTCAATATTTTTTTTACGTAATTTTAGTCACAGTTTCATTCCCCAAGTAAAAACTGCATTTTTTGGCTGATCCTGATAAAGAAGAGCGCCCCAATATTCAAGCATATCGTTGATAATGCTGGTCTCACAGCCTGTACTGCTTGCCAGCGGCACTTGTGCGGACCCACAAAATGTTTTTGATCTGTGTTTTGGAAAGAGTGCATTGGAAAAAAATGCATTTTTAGCGACGACTGGTACATAAAATGAACATCAAGAGTGATGGTATTAATTTTTCCTTGGTGGGCCATATTTTCCTAGAAATCGACCCTGGGAGTGGAGGATGAGATTTGCTGAGCGGGTCGCGGGCTCCTTTCATAGCTCATAGCTCGAAATGAGATGTTTGTTCGATAAAAAATTATGAAACTTAAATTTTGAAACAGTAAATTCTCAACAATTTTATTTCTGTACCCTTTCATCCAGAAACGACCCCATTTCGAGATATGAATTACGAAAGGATCGTGCGACCAGCGCGGTATAACGCACCCTCTACTCCAAGAGTTGATTACTTCAGAAAGTATTGCTCGCACTGGAAAAATTCATACGTGGTTCTAGGGCTGAAATTATTCAAGTTATTTAACTTTTTAATCGATTTTTGGGACTTTTACAAATTTGATTTTCAAAATAGCAATAATCTCTGATTTTTTAACTTTTCGTTACATATTTTTAGCAACACCATGCAAAAGATTTGATTAAAATCAGTCATAGCTGTGCCTACAAAAATTAATTTGCAATCGGTTCTCGCCATTCGTCTATTGGCGTTTGCTATCCTTACATTTCTCCGTTTCGCAAAATGAATATTTTTACAGGAAATATTCAATTCAATAGCATAAGGGTAGGTTTTCTGAAATGTCATCGAACCGAGGATCACGCAAAACCCCGGATATTTCGTGAGTTTTCTTTCTTTCGTTCTTAAAAACCTGAGATCAGATATGTATATGGAGACAGTGTGGTAAACATAAAAAATGTGGATTCGCATCAACCATCTACCTTAAGACTGATGATGAATCATAACAAGTGGACGCCCATACTAAAAGGGCCTTTATGGTAAGTTTTTATTTTTCACATATTTGCGTTTTTTGTGTCAGCCACTCATATGAAAAGGTAAAGGTAAAGGTAACGGCTCCTTTCATCTGGGGGAGGATTTGTTGCGAAATCAACACTCAAGGACTTGACGTTTGACGTCATTTTGTATGAGAAATGTACAAGCAGGGAAAGATTACATCGAAATATATGTCAGACGATATCATACCAGCATCTACTAATCAAAGAACTTACTAAGAGTTTTCTTGAAGTAAATTGAAAATTTTTGAAGAAAAATGTCACGCATTGAGTTAGATCCACCTATTTCTTAACTGTGAGATACAACTTTTCTACAAGATCGTGCTCTTTTGCTGATTCTTAAATTTTATGTAAAAATTTGTAAGCTCAAATTCTAATTTTTTTTCATAAAGTTTTTGAAAATGTTTTATGCATCGCTCAAATGATAGTGACAGTCAAGTACCCACCATTGGTGATGAATTCGAGCGACACGATACGGGAAATAGGCGAGAAAGCCTTTTGTTATTATGTTGACAGTACAGAAGTCTTCTCGCTTTACCTCGTTTAAAGGATCTTTTCGTTCATACGAAAAGATCGAGCAGTTTAACCGATAATCTCGTTGCACATAAAATATTTTATTCATGCGCATACATGTATATAATGATAGTATAATTCAGGATTAAATTAAAAATTTTAATTTTTTAAATGTTTTTATATGGTAATACAGAAATTCTTAACCTATATGAATTTAATTACAATTCATTTTAGGGTCTACTGGAGAAAAAATGTACTTCATGAAATACGCTTTATTCAGAAAAAATTAAAATTTTAAATAATTATAAATCAGTTGAATTACCAAAATAAAAATTTTAAACAAATGTATTTTTTTCTTCAGTTCAAAATTAACTTGAACTGTATTTATAACGCAATAAAGAACAAGGAAATTTTTTAAGTTTTTTCAGATGTTTTATTTTCACTATTTATCACTCTTTTACTTTTAAGCTTAATCTCTACGTCTTTGTACGCATTTAAATGCAGAAAGATTCTTTTGATTTGACCAATTATTTAAGCACATAAGTTCACAAGTAAAGTGATTCCCTTGCATGTTCTGTGCTTACTTATCGTAAATAATGAACGGGAGAAGAGTCTTTCTACTGATACGGGAGTCGCTTGGATGGCAATTAGCCGTGGGCCATTCGCGCAAGATTTGGATACATTGCTGGATGATGTTTCCACCACATAAGTATATCAGTATCTGAATCAGCTGTATTTTCACTGCAGCAGCCATCGATCTCTTGTTTCCAATCCTCCTGTCGCTTTTTAGTGCAAGGACGTGGTTACTTTTACAAAACTTAGATTTTTTATAAAATGAGTGCAAGTCGACGTCACTGTTGCTAGATTCGCCTTCGGAATGTTCGGAGTTAGAATCCTGATTTGTAGTATGATCTTGCACGTTCAGAATTTAATTTTTTTTATATACTTCTTCGAATTTACTAATCCAATCTTCCGCAATTTTCTTGTTCCACTCCGTTTCATGAAAAGTTTAAACCGAGCCTCGAGCAAAAAAAAAGCGCTTTGAGTATTTTATTGCTGAGTACAGTTACGTCCAATTTAGCTTCTATTTTCCTAATTCCTTAATCAATCTAATGGTTAACACCAACATAAGGAAAGATCTTGAAGTTCTTTGTGAGTGGCACACAGCAACTTTAAAGGTTCTTTCAGCTTCACTCATTTGCCTATCATGCGGTCTGTTGAATTCCATCTAATCTTCATGTCAATGCCTGGCGCGAACTTTTTTACGTTTGAAGTAACTCAACTACATTCTAATTTGCAGCTTAATTTCTCACTCTATTTTATTTTCACAAACAATGTTCTTAAATTTTTAACACGAGATTCAGTTTCTATTTTAGTCAAATCAATTTGCACTGCTGTCTGAATACTTTTCTCGATGTCTTCTTCATTTATCAGGTACAGTTTTTGCAGAAAATCTGGCACGGACACATTTTCCATGTGGGCTATACATAGAAAGTGCTGTTTTTCTTTGTCGAAAGTAAAACCATCTTCTTATATAATTGCTGATAATTCCGATATAAAGGTTGTGTTGTTGGCAGCATTGTCTGATGTTGTTCCTTGAAATATTGTGGTAAGTTTATATTCTTTTAAAAATCCGTTAAACAATTTTGCATTGCTTTCTTCGATATGGAATCTACTGGATGGAATAAAATCTAAAGTGACAAAGTGTAGAACCCAATCATAATCAATGCGATGACCTATTATAAAAAGAAAAAGTAAGTAAACTTCGGGTAATAGTTATCCTAATTTTTTATCCACAAATTCGAGAATTTATGTTTCAGAATAAATTCAATTGAGGAATAGGTTATAGGGAAAAATTCAATCTTTTGCAAATTAGTTTTTACTTTCTTATATCTCCAGCACTGTGAGAAGTTTAAAAAATATACGTCTGCAAGACCTTATTTACTTTCTGATCATAAGCTTCACATAATGGGTTTATTTTAAATTCATTAGATATTTACTTGTAAGTCTTACATAGATTTTCTCGTTTTATTAAGAAGTCTTGGTGAATAGTTTAAAACATTTGGGAGTATGAGAAAAGCCTTTCACAATGTTTTTAGTTTTTGAATGTTATGAGAGAATAAATTATATATCTTTGGATCAAAAAACATTCATCTAAAATTAAATTTTAATTAAAAAAATATCAGTTTATTATCAGGGATTGATGTTTGGATAAGTAAAAATTCTATGATCTAATTACTTTTCTCTTATAAGCGATTCAAGTAAAATAGATTTCAATGTATGAAATGTCTTGAGGTATACTTTATATTTAAATATACCATTAATACCATAATATGATTTGGCAGCAACTGACGTCCAACTGCCCACATCGTAAGAAATTTTCGACGAATTATTCTGCAATTGTAGAATCACTATTTTCTCCATTTCCTTGAACCTTTTAGATATCATAGACTTTAAATCATTCCTCAAAGGAAATTTTGTATCCGTGAGATAACAGTACAGAAAAAAAATTTCAAGTAACGCGAAGAATGTTGAAAACTTCTTAAGTATAATACCTAAAAATTAAAATAAATTTATAAAGAAGTATGCTTGTATTTCTTCTGTTCCAATAGAAAAGGCTAAGTCGAATTAATGCGGAGGGTAAATAAATTTTTTTTGTTCCCGTTCTGTCGCCATCTTTTATTTTAATAATTTTTTCGCCTCCCATCCTTTACAAAGCATATTTAACACTTACCTAACTTTTTTTTTCTTTTGCGATCACTAGATAACTTAAGTTCACCGTCGGGTGAATTAACAATTGTAAGATTAATAAAAAATATAAATATTTATGAAGAATTTTTTGAAAAAAATGCTCTCTTTATAATAACGGCAATTTTATAAAAGTATTTTATATAAAAGTGTTCAGTACCTGATTCCTGGATTTTTGTTGGAGGGGATATTTTGCACTCATTATCCATAGTGCAATTTAGTAGCGCTCTAGCAGAAATTCAAATGATATTATACGTCATGAAGAAGACTGTAATTAAAAAGCAACTGACGTTTGTATTTGATACTTGACAGATCGGTTGACGCATCACTACCACAATTCAATCAATTTCTCAAAATTGAACGAGACCGTCATTTTGCGGAAATTTATGGAAATTTTTCAAATAAAATAGTTTCTAACTTTCACAATTAATTTTCAGTTTATGTTATAGTTTTTGACCAGGATTGTAGCAATAAATTATTGGTCAGTTTTTCGGTTTCTTGTTCAACATATTAATTTTACTAAAAAAACTGCCTTGCCATGGATGAGAGTAACAAATATTAATTTCATGACTCACAATATACGGCAATTTATCATGATAACTTTTAGTTACCAAATATTTATATTTTAAAGAAAGTTTGCTATATGCTGCAATTTTAGCTTTATAAGCACTGAAATTTATAAACACATATCTGTTGTTTTTCACATCTCCGATTGGAAAATTCACATCAACCTGACGAAGCCTTGCTTCTAGTGGGCGAAACGTCGTTTTTTATAACACGAAAAATATATTGAACAAAAAACCGAAAACGTACCATCAATTTATTAACAAGTAATGTTGACACAACCGTCATTATTAATACCACTTAAAAGCACCATACTTCAATGACTGAATATCGAAACCTGAAGCGATTAATAAAGACTCTAAGTCAGACGTGACCATAGCAGGAGAGAAGCGCAAAAATCTATCACTCACCAATCCCTTATACGAGCGTGCAAGGAGAAGGCACAGGTAAGTGCTCGGGGGAGGAAAAGAGAAGTGAGTCAGGGAACTGTCCGTGGAATGAGTTAAAAGGGAGAAGGGAGAGGGAGGCGTTGATAGGATTCAAAAGGTAAATGAGAAAGGGGAGAGCAAAACGGAGAAAGGGTAGATGGTCAAGAGGGTGGGAGAGAGGGTGTATACTGGGGCGAAGTGGGTATATACTGCATAGGAGAAAGGATGATTGGATGGAGTGGGACAGGAGAGAAGAGAAATAGATGGTATATAAGAAGGTATGAAAGGAATAAAGCAAAGATGGGGGCTTACCATCCGCTTCAAGAACTAATTCTTTTAGTACTAGAATACATATATATGAACGTGTAAATGTCATTGAATGTGCTTCAGCTTTTACATTTACGGTCCATCCCGTTTACCGCTCGTTGACTGAAGGAAACGAAGCTTAAACCACCGCGGAATTATTTATCAAAATTTATGTGTACACGTGGCGAGGAAGCGTGATCTAAAAATCCCATAGTGCGGACCAATCACATTACCGGTTACGACGAATAGTTAAAGAAAATCTAGGACGATTTTTTTACTTCGTTGTACACCCTGTCTATAGGCGTCCATCGTTATTTCAGAAGTGTGTTCACTGCATACCGTTCAGTTCCGAGTGACTAGTTGAAATATGCTTGCTATTCATCCTTTTTTTCTTGCTCGTTGTCCTATGGTGAAAAATTTGTCCTCGAGAGTTCTGACAGCTCACAATTTATCAAAACTCAAAATGCAATGGAATTCTGTGCCCGCGTAGTGGTTGCTGGTTTTGTATTTTTATATATCAATATTATTGGCATAAAAAGCTGTCCTCACAGATGCCATAGATATAGACGGGGAAAGAGAAGGAGATTGAACGCAGGCTCGGTTTCGCGTTTCAAAATGATTGCGGTAAAATTGGGGTAAGCCGATATCACGCCACCCTCGGCGTTCCTTCTCTCTTTTGCTTTCTGATTCCGTCCATTTCTTTATGCCTGAGAGAGGATTCATACTATCATATAGCATCGGTCAATTTGTCCCACATGTCAAAGAGATCTTGGAGCACCCCACCGTAATGATCTCGCGGACCATAAAACCTTCAATATGCGCCGGTCTTTCCGGTTTCATGTTCCAATACAGAACTGTCGAGGACTGCGAAACCTGACAAAATCATAACGAATGCTTTTTGTTACATTTTCAATTTTCAATATGAAGAAAAATATTGAGCAAACATTAGATGGCAGTTGCTCCCAGTGGGACAAGGCGGTGGTTCTTTAACCTTTTTTTAAAAAAAATATATATATTGTAACTGCTCGAATTTGGAGCTTAGTTAACTAGTAATAATTTCTCATAATTGTTAAATAAAATAATGATTTTTAAAAAGGGGTTTGTCATGGAGGAAAGAATAATCTGTACTTTTCCAATAACAGGTGTTTATTCACCAAACCTAATCTAAGTTATTTTACAAAAGGTGATCCCTGTCACTGCTGACTTAAATTCTATTCGCTATAAAATCATATAAAATACCAAATTGCCTTTTAATCTTTGGCTACACAATGTAAACTCTAAGCCGTAGCTTTCTCAATCTAACAGTAAGATTAATCTTTTTATTCTTTTCGCATTATTCAATACTCTTTTTATTCTACTCTATAAAATCAGTAATTATTTTAATTCAATCTCTAAAGATCTCTCTCTTTTGCTAATTTTAGTCGCTTTCAAAACACTCGTCGGATATACCGAATAATTAAATTCTAGGAAGGCAATGCCTTAAACTCTTATTTGCAATATTCTTACACCACGAATCTCCATGCAGGATAAATTTAACTCTATTTTATTTTGGATATTCACACCTTAAAGATTTATGATTATTTTGACACGATGGACAATACGATAAATTACTAACTAATTAGCTCAATAATGGTTTTCAAAAATAACCCTTAATCTAGGTAGAGAGGTCTCGCTGACACTACTCTTTTGCTCGCTCTCTATTACGTGACCTGAGTCGAACGCCTTGACTACAGGTGTTTGCCTACCTGCGCACTGGAGGGACCAGGATAGGAATTTCCGGAAATAAGGATCAACGCCTTTTGTAAAGTCTGGATTTTACCAGAAGGAGAGATTTTCTCCCTAGATAATTTTATTTCAATTCTAAAAGCTATTGAGAAATCGGTGAAACCTTCTCGAGGCTAGGCATTCAAGTTTAATCGTTTTTATAACCAGGATATAAGAGTGGATTCAGGCCTGATCATAAGCGACTAAAGGTTTGACTGATAAGTCATTAATTTTTACATTTACCTTCCTCACTCAGGGTACACGGTAGACCATGCTCCGAGTGTCTAGCAAAATGCAGACATTTTTCTATGACAAGGCTGCACTTTTATGTTGGCAAATATGCCAGACAAAAATAATCTAAGTTTTTATTTGGATTTTCTCCGTGAAAATTCTAAGTCTCCAAAGAGTAAAAGATTCTAAGTCTTTATTCGGATTTTTCTCCGTGAAAATTCTAAGTCTCAAAAGAGTAAAATATTCTAAGTCGATTACAAGCTTTAAAAATTCTCCCGAGAGAAGCCAAGTAACTTTGTATGGCACGCACAAGACAGGCTATTCAAAAAGTTGATCTCTTATAGGTAGGAGAGACAAGTGGACTTCGTTCCGACCTTAGAGAAAACTTTCCTTTACAGAGATAGATTTAGGGACTTAGG
>CAKNWW010297396.1:0-11945 GCA_932074435.1 Andricus kollari | reverse complement strand
TTAAGTATTAAATTCAAACATTTATTTCTGTATTAATATTATATCAGCGTTAATATTTATATGAATATAATACAAATATGTAGTAATATAAATTAATATAAATATTGAATTCTGTATTAGCACGACGGCATTTCAGGGCTTAAAATATTGCGTAGTCCGACACACTTTATGTTGACGGAATTTAAAATTTTGTAGTTTTCAATCAAAAAGTGTGTAGTGGAAAATTAGCTGTATTTTACCAAGAAAAATTTCCAGTTTTTTAAGCTAATATTTTAAACGTATTAAAAAAAATAAAAAATTCTGTTTATTTATCGCAGGCTTCCCTCTTTTTCTCGTTTTGACTTGAATGAAAATCGTACTATTTTTTGTAGAAAGTTAATTCTTTTTGTTTGGAAAGTTTATTATTATATTTTAGGTTAATGATTAATATTTTTGAGTTAAAAATGTAGTTATTTGGTTAAAAATGTAATTATTTTGTTGAAAATGTAACTGTTTGGTTGTAATAATCTTTTTTAGTTGAAATATCAACTGTTAAATTTGTTTTTAAGTATTTATCTTTTTTGCTTAAAAATCCAACTATTTGGTTGAAAGTTTATATTAAAAATTGATTTGTTTGCGGATTCATCATTTTAGTTAAGAGTTCATCTCTTTGGTTCAAAATGTAACTATGTTTTGTTTAAAAATTTCTTTTTTTTTCGGTTGAAAATTACTTTTTCAATTTAAATTTTAATGAACCCAGTTGAAGATTTATCATATATATAATAAGTTGAAAGTTTATCTCTTTGGTTCAAAATGTAACTTTTTTCATTAAAGAATCATCATATAATTGGAAAATTAATCTTTTTGGTTTTTTTTGCTTAGAAATTCAATAATTTGGTTGAAATTTGTGTCATTCTTGACTGAAAAATCGTTTTTGATGGAAAATTAAACTATTTTGTTGAATATTTGTCTTTTTGGTTTAAAATGTCATCTTTTTTGTTTAAAATGAAACTGCTTGGTTCTATCTAAATTTGAATAAGTTGACATTATTATTAATATCAGTTAGTAACTTTAGAATTTTAAGCTAGGATGCGTCTTTTTAGTTTAAATTGCAAAAAATAACATTAAAAATAAACAAATTAAATTCTATGGAAAAACGATACATTTTTCAGGGTAGCTGAAAATAAGATTTAATGCAAAATAAGAAACAAATATTGAATTAATCATGATAAATAAAGTTTGTACTTTATTTTGCAATATCTAATTAGGCAATCCCAGGCCGAGGTATATAAATAAATATAATATACATTTGATATAATAGCGTTGAACATAAATAAAGAAGAATAGTTCACATCACGAGATACGTGATGAGAATGTGTTCGTTAAAGCCGAAGGAGCTTTAACAAAAGAGAATTCACAATCATTAAATTATAGTTGTCGATGCTTTGACCTTTAATTTCAAAAGGTATGTACATAAATATGGTGGAAATACAAAGACCGAGCGCGAGGTAAATACATTATCGAGCGCCAAGTACAATATAAATATATAATTGAGCACGAGAAACAATTTTTAAATTTCAATTCAACAATTTAAAAAAAAAATCTTTTTCTTGGTTTGAAAATTCATCTCTTTTGATCGAAATTTAATTATTTTTAGTTAAAAATGCAACTGGTTGGTTCCCTATAAATTTCAAACAGTAAATTTGTTTACTAATACAATTAGTTGATTAACTGATTTATAGCTAAATTCCAGTCAACTATTTTGTTGATAATTCGTCTCCTTAGGTAAAAAATTAAAATATTTAGCTGAAAGATGAAATACTTTGCTTAAAATTCAGTTTTTTGTAGAATATTAATACAGAATATACTAAAATATTTTACTTAAAAATTCATCTCTTCGTTTGAAAAGGTCAATGTTTTATTAAACAGTGTTTAATAGAAACATGTTAGAAAATTAAATCGTTTCAAAACTTTTGGTTTCTGAAACTTTGGTCTAATGAAACGTTTAATTGAGTAACATCCCTATTTTTACCATAAATGTATTTGGATATTGGTATTAATGTTTCAAAAGCTATTTAATTAAATAATGAAATCGATAATTTTTGTGAAACAATTTTATTATTCAGTTGAATAGCTTTTAAGAAATAAAATCGGAATACATTTATGCTAAAAAATAATTATTTTTAACTTAATAAAAAAATCAATTTTTTTCCCATGCAACTGGTACTATACATATTGCTTGGCCCTCGGCGTGCAGACATCTTGCCAGGCGACGTCACAACTTGAAAGAATGTTATTTCACAATCACTACCTGATCAGAAAACAATGACTTATCGTCTGCTATCTCGACAATACTGGGTATGTAAAATGCTTTGCCGTCCTGAAGAAAATCCTGATTAATGCAATTTTAAAATAAAATATGATAGATTATCGATTGTAAAATTTATCCACTGAAAGAGCAAGAATACTTTTTTAGTTAAGTGCTATTTTGAAGTTAGTGCGAAATAAATTATACTAATATATCAACAGAAAATATGCCTAGTTTATGTTACGTAGAACTTCAAAAAGTAAACAAATAAACAAATCGGAAAATGGTAATTCCAATGATTCTTTTAATTTATCATTATAAACAAATATATGTTGATATCAGTGCAATAAAAATCTGGTTTAATTTTCAGATTTAGGACTGTTATTCGACTACCATAGCTTCAAATAACACTGTAAACTTTTCAGTAGTATTCACTTAACATTATTTAATACTTTTTTTATTCGTAAAACAACACTATATAATATCTTTATTTCACATTTTATCCTTTTTTTTAAACGTTGTTAAGTTCTAATCTCCGAAGATTTTTTAGTATAATTTATTTCGTGATAACTTCAAATAGCACGTAACAAAAAATAGTGTTTATATTCTTTCCGTGAATAAATCCGACAACCGATATTCTATCATATGTTACTTAAAAAAAAATCATTACTGATACTGCGATGATTTTTATAAGACAGCAATGCATTTTGAATACCCGGTATCCGAGATAGCAGACGATAAGTCATTGTTTTCTCATCAGGTAGTGATTGTGAAATAGCCTAATTAATATACTTTTCCACTTGAAAAAATGGCGCTGAAAAATAGCCAATCAGTGAAGAGGCGTCGCGTCTGCGCTCTGCGAGAGTGGAGTATGGACAGCTGTGAAGTGCAATGACGGCTGTCGATGAAAACTGCTGAAAACTGGGTACTTGGCAAGTTGGCTATTGGCATTTGGCAATGGTGAGCTGATGAAAAGTTGTCAAAGATCCGAAAAATTCCTTTCAGAAGACGACGACTGTCGTCGCGGATGAATAACTCCGGGCAGTGGTGGCGTGCGTGAGCACCCGCCATAAAGAGAGCAAAATATTCGGGCAGGAGTTTTCATTGTTCGCCAAAGACATTCTTATTGTTGTGCCAAGAAGGTTTTAAAAAATTCAGATATCTGTGTGCAGTTGTGTGTGAGAGAGATCCGAGCAATAGTGTGAGCATCTGAGGAAAAATTTAAAGAGAATTTTTCACTTTTTAAGAAGGAATCCTGTTTGAAAAGAGGGGCATTTCATGAAGATTATTGACGCAGGAAGAATCTTTCCAGCATCACCATTGTGGAAAAGGATAGATATCCTGTTGGGGAATACTTTGCCGGACTTTATTTAAGCGTCGGGCGGCGGGCCGACGGACTGTCACCAAATCGCATCGAAGTGGAGTCACACATTGGCAGTGCGTCACCGCCCATATGTGATGTTTTCCGTGCGTGAGAACGAATGAATAATCATGTATTGTCAAGACAAGGGCTCGACGGCCTCCAAAAGTAAAGAGGGTGAGTTTTATCTAGGAACCTCTTCATTCCGGTATTGTCTAGTTTCTCCTTATACATTGAAGACCTTCTTCCACTTTGCATAATTCATTGCAGACTGTTATTTCGGGGTTTTTGTTGTAACATGACAAGGGTTGAAATCATATAAACTTTGCGTGTAACTCTAGATGGCATATCAATTTCCGAGGAAGAATAATAGGGCTTTTCACTGTAACTAACTTCAGTGTCAGATGAGTAAAGAGGTGAACTATATGAAACAAAACTCAAAATTATTCATGTAAAATGAACACACAACTTTCGGTAAATTAAAACTTAGATTTATTTTAGCATCTAGAAATTTGTTTTCGACATGTCCGGGCATTGCTCATTTTATTTATGGTCTTAAATTAATAGATAGAAAATGAAAATGAACTTGATTTTACAGTGAATATTGTTAATATATTTGATATAAACAATACTCTGACAATACACATCATGAACTTGCAATTTCAGTTTTAGAGTGAACAGCCCTAAAGCAAACATCAAGGTTCATTGATCATTCATAGGTCTCAATCAAATTTTAAATTCATGAGCAAAAATGGCGGATTCAAACCCTGGAAGCCCTGAAATTGATTGTAGGGTTGGAATTTTTCAACAAAACATTACCAACTGTTTTAACAGGGTGCAGGGTGGCCGCTGGACCGGTAAATCGGGAATTTTTTTTAGACTGGGTAATGACAGTGAATTTATTTTTTAATGGGAATTTTATAAATGTTGTGAAGAAAAATATATACAATCACATTAAATATCACTAATTTCGTACTACACAAATGGAAAATTTTGATAACAAACTTTTTGAGTTGGTCAACTGTAAATATAAATTAATTAATGGTCTCTTAAATTGAACAGCAGTTACAGGATTAAAAATCAAACAGTAATCGATTTTACAAGATGGTTGTGAATCTGTTTGATGTTAAACAATTTATAAATTTTAAGGTTAAAAATTAAATTGTTGAAATAGTTCAATTTTCTACCAAAGAGATGAATTTTCAACTAAAATGATGAATCCTCAACCAAATAATTAATTTTTAACAAAGTAGTTCTACTTTCAATCAAATGGTTTTAGTTTCAACCAAACAAGATGAATCCTCGATTAGAAATGTAATAGCTGTTATTTCAACTAAAAATTATTTTAATTTTAAATAACAAATAGTTGAATTCTAAAAAAAAAAGAAAAAAAACGAATTTACAACAAAGTAGTTAAATCCACAAATCTCTCAACTAAGTAGTTGCATTTTAAACCAAAAAATATCTTTAATTTAAGTAACACAATAGTTTAATTTTTGACAAAAGAGATAATTAAATTTTCAAGTAAAGAGTTGAATTTACAACGAACATGAAGAATCTTCAATTAAAGAATGCATTTTTAACAAAGTAGTTCATCTTTAAACTAAGTAGTTGAATTTTCAACTAAAAATATATTTTGTTTAAATAAAAAACATTTGAATTCTACCAAAAGGACGAATTTGCAACATAATTGTTGAATCCTGAACCTAAACAAATTAATTTTCAACAAAACAGTTGCATTTTCAACTAATAAAGATGAATTTTCAACAACAAAAAAAGAACTTTAAACACAATAGTTCAATTTTCAACCAGAGTTGAATTTGTAACGATGATGATAAATCTTCAACCAAAAGAATGCATTTTTAACAAATTAGTTCATCGTTCAACTAAGTAATTGTATTTTCAACCAAAAAATATTTCTATTTTAGATAAAGAACAATTTAATTCTGCGGAAACGACGATTTTTTAACAAAATAGTTGAATTCTCAACCTGAACCAATTATTTTCATTCAAACAGTTAAATTTTCAGTTGAAAATATTTTTTTTCAACCAAAAAATAAATTAATTAAAAAAAAAAAAAGTAATTTTTAACCGAGTAGTTCAGCTTTCAACAAAGAATGTGGATCTTGAACGAAAAAATACTAGTTCTCAACCAAACAGTTGCATTTTTAACCAAAAAAGATTAAGTTTCTACCAAAAGTGATGATTTTGTAGGGACTACTGAAAACCCCCAAAAAATAAAATTCCCGTTACTGGACAGTTTATATTATCATATATTTATATTATCGAATTGTAAAATTCCCGATAAATAATTCTGAAATGAAAATCCCGACATTATAAAATGTCCGACACTATAAAATTGCTGATTATAGGGAAATGCACGAATTATCAATAAAATAAATAAAATACTTTTATTTTTACATATTTGTTATTTTATTTAATATTTTATTATTTGTTTATTATTAAAACCATTTTTGAATTTTTTGATTCGCGAATTTTATCATTCGGAAATTTTCCTATTGCATTTTGATGTATAAATAGCAATTGAACCATTATTAATTTGTAACGACTTGAATGTAAAATAATTGAACTACTAATTTAAAAAATGTTTAGTTTGAATAAAATGTAATCGTTCAATTTTTAATGTTTTATTGCTTAAAATGATATAATTTGGAACATTTACAAAGTTGATTTATTCTAAAATTTAGAGCATTGTCAATAATAACGAGGATTTATATTTTTTAACCAGAAACCTTTGAACTGTTCCATTTATAGAAGGTTCAATGTTTAAATTTTAAAGTTTAACGGCATTTAATTTAAATTTGTTCACTTCAAAAGTGTTAAAAGCCGTGAAAAGTTTTTGCGAACCGGGAAATTACCTGAAATTTCTTTCCTCGATTAAAAAGGCTATCCTGAGGGTGGCTACTGCACCATGAATCCGGAAATTTTCACGTCGACTGGGAATTTTGTTTAATTTTCATTAAAAAACCTGAAAGATTTTAAAGTAATGGTTAGTTTTAATTTCAATAGCAGCATATAACAAGACGTCCTTAAAGGTATCAAATATCTGTAAAAATATGTATGAGTAAGAAAACCCAATACATTAAATTTTAGTTAACAAAAGCTATTTTTATTGGTATGACCGAGAGAAAATACAAAGAACTATAATTTTTTCCGACGATAAGAGTGGTGACATTTAATTTGTATAATTAGAGTCTTCGAACTTGATACTTTATCATTTTGAAACTTTCATTGTGAGATAACGTTTTTTAAGCCCTTAGAATTTAACATATTGAGATTAGAAGGTTTCCATTATATAAGAAATAATCTGCAGCTTTAACCCCTCGTCCGCATGGTGAATTTCACATATTCTGTCCCCATCGTGGGTCTTTCATGTCCATGAGGTTTTTTTCAATGTTATTTTTATTATTAATATCTGGAAAAATTCACAGTTATTCGCCTGAGTCTATAGAATAAATTGCGAGAAACTATTTTGCTACTGGCAACTTTATATTTTTTAAACAATTAATTATTCAAACACAGATATTTGAAATAGAAAAAGGCACTGTACCGTAAAAGACCCACCATGCGGACCCAGGGTTAAAATTTAGAAATTTTAAATTTTAATGACCGGGAACAATTTTTGCTAACCGGAAAAAAACCGGGAATTTTTCCTGTGAAAAAAGTGGCCACTCTGTTAAAGCATCTTTGGATAACTTTACATTCTACATCGGGATTTTCTCAATAATCTGAATGTAAACGATATTTGAGAACATATTTTCTGTACTAAATTGTCCTCTTTTAATACAATTACTTTATACTCTATCTTTTTCTTTCGTTTCTGAATAGGTTCCGTGGTAACAATGCGGGACAAAAAGGGAGGTGCTCTCAGTAGAGTTCAAAAATTGAAAAAGCGTCTTAGTCACAGTTTTGGAAGATTATGTAAGTATTTTTTTATGTTTATAGTTCATTATACTTCATTCATTTCGACTTTGAAACAAGTGCTCATGCTAAATGCTGTCATTCTCTAAATTGCGCATATTTTATATGTTGATTTGCAGCAATTTCAAAAGAAGAAGCAGATGATGTAACAAATAGAGGTCAATTACCATACAATGGTTATTCTGAAGAGTTCCTAGATCGTTTGGAACCAAATGGCAATATACCTTCTGATAAAGATCGTAGATATGGTACGATTAATTTTAATTATTGAGCTTTCTTATTATTTCTGAAGTACCGATTTAAATAATTAGTTGTTCGGTATTTTACTGTTTCTCTCACATATATTATTAAATCTATCATTATGATCTTTATTACAGAATGGACAGGTGTTGGTGATCACGACAGAGTACATCGACAACTTTCCGTTTCCAGTGATTCTAAGTTGTTAGATGATGATATCCGAGAGGAAGCAAAAGTTATTTTGCGACCGCGACGACCACCTCGTCCAAAATCCGAAGTCTTTCTTGGTCCTGATCCTCCTGTGAGAAGAACGAAAAGGTTTTCTGCATTTGGGGTAAATTCTTTTATAATTTTTCGTATATAAGGAGCTAAAAGATCAAGAATTTAATTGATTATTTAAATACAACTCATTTTTGCCGCTCTCAGGGTGTATATCTGACTGGGTTTTACGAGAAGAATTATAATTCGTACTTGGAACAGTGAATATACTAAAAGTGCTATAATTCTGGCTTGGTGTAAAATTCATCTCTTTAGTTGAAAATTAATTTTTTTAACTGAAAATTTAACTATTTAATTTTTGGTTGACAGTTTATATTTTTTAGTTGAAAATTCATGTATTTTGTTGGAAATTCGTATTTTTTCGTAACAATTAATCTTCTTGGTTAAAAATTCATTTTATTGGTTGTAAATTCATCTTTTTGGTTAAAAATAAAACTACTTGGTTGAAAGTTAAATTATTTTGTTATAAATTAATTTGTTTTGTTTAAAATGCATCTATTGCAGTTGAAGATTCATCACTTTGGTTGAAAATTCATTTTTTTGGGGGGTGAAAAATTATTGTTTTTAACTGAAGCTTTAATTATTAATTTGTTGGTTAAAATCCGATCTTTTTTAGTTCAAAATTCAAATACTTGGTTGAAAAGTTGAGAATTTGAAGCGGTTTATGTTGAATTTGATATCTTACCCAAATTAATTTTAAGTGAATATGCACTGCATTTTGAGTATAAGAAGATAAAATAAAAATGGGTTTGAATTATTATTTAAATTAATGTACTTTAGAGCCAAATGCAAAAAATGATTAATGATGTTTCTAGTATTATTTAATTTGTAACTAATCGATGGTGCTAATAAATGTTATAATATCTTATAATATAATTGATCAAAGCTTTCTAAATAAAACATATTAATTGATTCACTACAAACTGAAAAAAAAGTTATTTATAATAAACTCGCGAAACTGTACATTTATTCCGAGTTGATTGTTTAAAAAAATGCGAAATATTTGAATGGTTTCGTACTATAAAAAATTATACCTAACAACTTCAGATACCTGGAAAAAAAACTGGAATTGTCAGAGCACGTTTTTGCAGGCTTTGAGTAGACACCCTGAGTGAAAACCGGAAAATGACTATTTCTTGATATATATTTTTTTCTTGCATATATACTATATATCATAATGAGAGTAACTATTCTTTAGGGGGACTCGCCTTTTGGTAAATCAGAGGCATACATTAAGTTGGAGCAACTGGGAGAAGGATCGTATGCCACAGTATTTAAGGGTTTTAGTCATCTCACTAATCAAGTGGTTGCTCTTAAAGAAATTAGACTACAAGAGGAAGAAGGTGCTCCATTTACTGCCATTCGAGAGGCGAGTCTACTGAAGGAGTTAAAACATAGCAATATAGTAACTTTGCACGATATTATACATACACGAGAGACCCTTACGTTTGTTTTCGAATATGTCCACACTGACTTGTCTCAATACATGGAAAGGTATGGCAGTGGAGGAGGATTAGATCCACGCAATGTCAAATTGTTCCTGTTCCAGCTATTGAGAGGTCTAGCTTATTGCCATCGCAGGTAAGAGATTAGTTATTTTTCTTCTCTTTTCTCTTTGACAACAGGGGGCACGGCTAGCCTCGATTAAGTTTAACCAAATGTGCTTGCACATTCAGTTTCTCTTTTGTACGTGTTTCGGGAATGCCCCTAGGTTATTTTAAACCAAAAAAGGAAAAAATCGTACTACGTGTTTTTGAGAAAAACGATTTTTTAATTTTTAATGATTAATAAGTTCATTTTTCTCGAAGTCTCGAAAACGACGCAAAATCTGAATAGCAGTGCATGGTTCAAAATTGTTCCCGTTTCTGAAATCTATAGAAATATACTGTTAGTAGATTTTTATTTCGTGTATTTAAACCATTTTTCCCAAAAAAAATAATAATTGTCTAAATAGCATTTAGTTTAAAGAACTTCAAAGTTTTATTTTTAAAAAGGTTTGTTTTTAGTTCATCAACAATGTGAAGAACATTTTATACGAGATTATTAAGGTTACCCTCTCTGAAATCTATAGAAATATACTCTTAGTAGATTTTTATTTTGTGTATTTTAACTAATTAAAAAAAGCAATAGAAAAAATCTGCTGAAGTAGCATTTAGTTTAACGAACTTCAACATTTTATTTTTAAACACTTTTTTTTCATTCATTTGTATTCTATATCTAATTTTGAATAGAAAAGTTGACTTTTAAATCGATTCACCTAATATTTAGTTTATTTATTATGAACACAGACGGTGGTTCGTCATTTCCTGATTTTTCCATTTGAATTTGATTTTTCCAAAGGCGGGGAAATGACGAACCGCCGCCTGTGGTTATAATAAACAAACTGAATATTAGGTGAATCGATTTAAAAGTCAACTTTCCTATTCAAAATTAGCTATAGAATACAAATGAATAAAAAAACTAAAAAAAAAGTTTTTAGTTTTTTTCTAGTTCAGTAAAAATGTTAAAATAAATTTTATTATAGTCTATTTTTATCGTTCTTTTTCTATTTTGTTGTTTTGTTTGAAAATTGGTTGAAACACACTAGGACTAGATAAACAGTTGTTAAGAGTATACTTTTATAGGTTTCAGGAAGTAGAACAATTTTGAATTATGAACTACGTACATAAAAGTTATGTTTCTTCAATTTTTCAAATAAAAATCAATTTTTCTTTACTTTGAAGCTCAGGAACCTTAATAATCTCACGAAAAATGTTCTTTACATTGTTACTGAACTAAAAACATGCGTTTTTAACAATAAAATTTTGAAATTCGCTCCACTATATGCTATTTAGTCAATTTTTATCGATTTTTTGGGAAAAGTGCTGCTATTCATATTTTGCGTCGTTTTGGAGAAAAAAGAGATTTTTAATGTTTAAAAATAAAAAAATCGTTTTTCTCACAAACGCGTAGTACGATTGTTTTCTTTCTTTGCTCCAAATGACCGGGGGCTTCCTCGAAAGAAACTGGATGTGAAAGTACTTTTGGGTTTAACATAATCGAGGATAGCCTTGAATTTATTACAGGGTGGTCCCAGTCCAGGGGAAACCTGAATATCAGGGAAATAAAAATGTTACGAGATTAAAATTCTGGTATTTAAATATTAATTGTCATAGATAATGAAAAATTAAAAATGAAGTTAGCAGCAATTCTATTATAATATTCTTGTTACTAATTTATTTGCCTTGTATTTATATTGATGTTTTTTCCCCGTTACTTCCTCGAGACGATTATATTTTTAGTAAACATTTTATTATTTGGTTGCAAATTCAAGAATTTTGTTAAAAAGTCCTTTTTGGTTGAAAATTTAACTGTTTTGTTGAAAAGCCTCTTTTTGGGTTAAAAACTGAAATCTTTTTTCATTGAAAATTCGTCTTCGGTTTAATAATTCATCTCTTTCGGTAGCAATTTCATATTTTTTGATTAAAGTTTGAAAATTAATCTTATTTGGTTGAGGATTTAACTGTTTTGTTTGTAAATTGTTCTTTTTTGGTTGAATTCCACTGTTCTTTACTTGAAAATTAAAATCTTTTTTTGTTTGTTGAAAATTAATTTTTCAACTGAAAATGTAACTATTCCATTTTTTGTTTAATTAGATATATTTTAATTGAAAATTCACCTTCTTTGGTAAAAAAAACTAATTTCCTTGGTTGAAATTTCCTCTTTTTGGTTCATAATGCAACTGTTTGGTTGAAAATTCAACTGTTTTTGAGAAAATTCATCTCTTCGCTTGAAAGTCCAACAATTCGGATGAAATTTTTGTTTTCTTTACTGAAAAATCGTTGTTGAAAATAAGTG
>CAKNWW010297394.1:0-11662 GCA_932074435.1 Andricus kollari | reverse complement strand
TAGAGAATTGAAAGTGAATGAAAAAACCATCCTCATAAGGCACAGCTCAAAAAAGTTATGACAACCATTTTTTAACTCTTTTTTCTCATTAATTTTTTTATTATTATACGACATCATATACATGTAAAATAAATGAACTGTTAACAGAAATATAAATAAAATAAGTTTTAAGTAAATAATTCAAATCGCTTACAATTTTTCTTCGTGCAATATTTAGTTTTTTCGCGTTTTAGACTATTTTACCACTTTTGAACGTTCCTGTAATATTTTGCTCTTTAGGTGTTTTAGACTATTTTACGACAATTAAGAATTACATCAAATGTAATTTTTTCTGAACATTTACAATTTACCTCAAAGATGGAACTTAGAATTTTTTTCCTTAAAATAAAAACAGAAAAAAAATTGTTTTCGCGATATTTGTATTTATATTTTTTTGAAATTTTATATCACATGAACATTCCTAAAGTCTCGCTGAATTGATATTAAAAATGTTATATTAAAACAAGAATAGCCCGACCAGGGCCCGACTAGAACCCGCCTAGGAATTTTGACATAAAAATAGCCTACACAGAGGATTAAGATTTTTTTGAAATAGGTTGACCGGTCCCCGATCAGCATCCGACTAGAAATGTTCACCAAAAAGAACCCGACTACGGACCGACCAGTCCCCGACTAGGGACATTGCCTACAAAATTTCTCCGACTAGCCCCCGACTAGTGCCCGAATTTTAATAGGGCCAAGTGGGGCTATTTCTACACGGGAGTGAGCTGCGATCAGTTGAATCATTACAATTGAATTACAATTAAAATGAAAAAATCCAAGAATTGATCATTCAATTGGTTCAGACAAATTTAGAAAGATTCAGAGAATTCGAAAGGTATGAAGGAGTTCAAACTAATTTAACGTCTATATTAATGATTTCAAGAGATTTGAAAAGATTAAAAGAATTCAGTAGTCTCGTGAGAATTCAAAAAATGCAGAACAATTTAGAGAGTTCAGAAAAATTCAAAATAATTCAGAGAATTCAGAAATTTCAAATATTTCAGAGAAAACATTCCAAGGAAGTTAAAATAATTTAACGTTTACTTTAAAGATTTGAAAAGAATTGAAAAACTTCAAAGATATGAAGGAGTTCAAGCTAACTCAAGGTCTAATCTAATGATTTCAAGATAATTAAAAAAACATAAAAAGAATTCAGTGGTCACGCGAAAAGTCAAAAAATTCAGAACAGTTTGAGGAGCTCAGAAAAATTCAAAATAATTCAGAGAATTCAGAAGAATTCACAGAGTTCAAAAGCATTAACAGAATTCAAAAAATATTTAGAGAATTAAAAAAAAGAGAATTCACCATAATTCAGAGAATTCAAGATAATTCATACTATTCGGCAGCATTCAGGAGAATTAAAAGAACACCAAAGGCTTAGAGAAATTCAAAATAATTCATGGTGTATTGTAAAGATTTCCATACAATTATATATTTTTTTTTTAATTATTCAAAGAAGTACAAGTGCATTCTAAGAATTTGTTTGAATTCTAAAGAATTCACTCTTCTCATAATAATTTAAAAATGCATAACAGTTTGAAGATTTCAGAGAAATTCAAAAGAATTCAGAGAATTCAACAGATTTCAGAGAATTCACAATAATTCAGAGAATTCGAAAAAATTCATACAATTCAGAAGAATTCTGGAGAATTAAGAGAAGACAAAACACTTGGAGACATTCAAAAGATTAAAAAAAATTCAAAAGATTTAAGAGAATTCGAAAGATTTCAGAGAATAGAAATGAATTATACGAATTTTTACAAAATTCAAAAAATTCACAATAATTCAGAGAATTAAGAGAACACAAACGCTTAGAGAAATTCAAAATAATTCACGATGTATTTTAAAGATTTCCAGACAATTAAAAAAAAAATTTAATAATTCAAAGTAGTGCAAGTGCATCCTAAGAATTCGTATGAATTCTAAAGAATTCACTCTTCTCATAAGAATTAAGAAAATTCCCAACAGTTCAAAGAGTTCAGAGAAATTCAAAAGAATAAAAAAAATTCAAACGATTTCAGAGATTACAAAAGAATTAGAACAAAGCTTAAAAAAATCAGAGAGTGCAAAAGATTTCAGAGAATTTAAAAGAAATCAGAGAATTCAAAATAATTCAGAAAGTGCAGAAGAATTCAAAGAATTCAAAAGATCTCAGAGAATTCAAAAGAACTCAGACAATTCCATAGAATTTAAAAGAATTCATAGGATTAAAAGGAATTGATATTAATATTTATTCACGGCAAACACATTTGTTGATACAGTTTTGTACATTTAATTGTCGTTATCTAGTCAATGTTCTTATAAATAATACAAGAAAAAGATAACACTTAAGTATTAGATATAAAGTGACCTATAACTAGAAATTTTAGCCTAAATTATCGAGTAGCGATCTTTGCTAGAGAGCATAAAAATCTCTTAATTAAATAATATTTGTCTAAATTATTTGCTTTAAAGTTGCTATTTAAGTATCAAGTGATCCAATGAATATATTAATATCTTGACAGTCAGAGAGAGATTCAAGTATGAAAGCCATACTTTGTTTTATGATCAGATATTGAGAAATTAGATTTATAGGAATGCCTTAGTTCTTTAGGAGGAACTCTTGTTGATAAATGTTCAAGTAGTTTGGGGCAATCTATAAGACTATTTAGCAGTTTGTATAGAAAAATAAGCCCTAAACGTTTCCTTCTCCTCTTAACAGATTCAACTCCGATTATTTCAGAAGTTATAGTCAAATATTCTAAATCTCTAGGTATTCGCAATTTATAAGCTACTGATTTCAAAAAACGGTTTTGTATTGGCCATACCACGCTGGAAGCACCAGTTCCCGTTAGATCACTGAAGTTAAGCAGTGTTGGGCGCGGTTAGTACTTGGATGGGTGACCGTCTGATGCTACTGCGTTGCTGTTGGCGGTCGTGGGTGTGGTGAGCCCATTTACTACAAAATCCACCTAAAAAACACTACCCGAATCGGGTAGTGTCACGCTTACCCCTAGAGGCTCGCCGAAAGGGAAATAGCTTAATGATATGCAAGTTTCTTTTTGTGAACATCAGAGTATGGGTGCCACACTACAGACGCATATTCAAGTATTGGCCTTACAATTGACGGTGTAAAGAATTTTGAAAATTGAGGCTCTTCGGAAATCGTTTGAGAAGTGCAAGATAAATCCAAACGGTCTCAAAGCTTTAGATACAAGTTTTTCTATGTGCTTAACGAAGTTTAGCTATCCAACAAACCATACTCCCAAGTCCTTAACAACGCAAACTTTCTGAAGTCGACAATTGTCTATGCCGTGGGGCTGGTCACGAAGACTTCGCAGAGACATCCCTCGGACCAACCAGATTTCTGGTGGCTTCCCATTTGACTCCCTCGAAAAGTTAGTCCGAGACTCCCTCGAAAAGTTAGTCGCGCGGTAAGTAACTGGTGCGGCGCGGAACAGGTAGTAAGTAGTAGCATGGAGGGGAAAAAACAGTAGTAGGTAATACAGGGTGTCCCACGGGAAGTTGTTGAATCTAAGTTAATGGCTCTCCCTTCCACTGCCTCAGTAGGGGTTTTCCAACACAGGTGGCGTTCTTGAGACTCTGCAGTTTCATTTTGATTGTGGTAAGATTAATATCGAGCGCATCAATATGAGTGACTTAACGTTCGAAGAAAAGGTGTATCTCATCAAGTGCTTCTTTTCTAGAGGAGAAGTGTATAGTCAAGCGTATAGAGGATTTCGCGCGAAGTTTGGAACCTACAGAGTTGCCAGTGAAAGCACTCTGAGAAGGTAAGAATTATACTATTTTTTTATTTCATGTACCGGGCACCTCATTTATTCTGATAATCATTCTGATTCAGCATTCAAAGAGAATTAAAGGAAGAGTACATAGAAAAACGTTTTGATTATTGTAAAATATTTACTCGAATGATGGAAGATGGAGAATTAGATTAAAAGTTGATTATTTGGTTAGAAGAGGCGCACTTTCAGTTAAATGGATACGTTAACAAGCAAAACTGGCGATATTGGGGATCGGGAAAACCCCACATTTCCATATCGAAACCTCTTCATCCTCAAAAGGTAACTGTATGGGCGGCCATGTCAGTTAAAGAAATCTACTTGCAATTCTTCGAATCGACTGTCACAGGGGAGAGCTACGAGCAACTTTTAGAAGGAAAGTTCTTCCCTTATGCAAAGAAAAGGGAACTCGTCAAAAACTTCTTCTTTATTCAGGATGGAGCATCGCCGCACCGTACCCAAGAGGTGTTTCAGGAGATTCATCGTGTATATGAAACTCGAGTAATCGGTTTGGGTTATCCTAAATTTGCTAATGGGGGACTGGAATGGCCACCTTATTCTCCAGACTTGAACCCTTGTGATTTCTTCCTCTGGGGTTACATTAAAGACAAATGTCACGCTGAAACCCCTGCCACAAAAGAAGACTTGATAAAAGTAATTAGGAAGGTGGTCCATGGCATTACAACGGACATTCTCGAAAAAGTTTTCTGCAGTTTTCGTAAGAGAGTTGATTTTCGTGCTGAATTAAACGGCCATCACTTCGAAAACATCATTCATTAGAACTTGTAATTTTATCGGTTTTTTGTAAAGTTTAATAAGCACGTATAAATATATCTGATTGTATTTTGTTTATATGTGATAAAAAGTGCAAAACTTCCTCTATTTAATGCTATTTTAATTTTCTTTTTCCCTGCATTTACTACAAAATAATAAGCGATTAGATTCAACAACTTTCCGTGGGACACCCTGTAGCATGAAGGGGGAAGGCACCACCCGCTGTGTTCCCCTGACCGTTTCGCAACTCGACATCAGCCGAGAAAGACTTCCTGTAATTAACTGATATTAACTTAGCCACTCCGCAGTAGATGACACAGATTCCTACTGACCGCCACAGGGACTTTCGTAAGTCCAGGAGTCACATGAAATCTCAGTGACCAGCCCCTCGGTTTAGGCTGTACGTTAAAGGGATCTTACTCAATTTACGTTAGAAGATCATACTCAAACATTTCGAACCATTAAAAGTCATACCATTATTTCCGCACCAAATTGTAATATTATTTAAATCTTTCTGTAGCATTTGAGCATCAGTTACAGATCTTATTTCGACGAGTAGTTTTAAATCTTCAGCATATAGCAAAAATCTCGTCCATGTTATCACATGAATTATATAATTCATGAAAATATTGAATAACATTGTCCCCAAGTGAAATCCTTAAGGAAGCCTAGATGAAGAAATAAAGCTATTTGAGTTAAAACCTATAATTCGAAGATAGTGGGACCTACCCACTAGATAACTGTTTAACCAGTTGTATAGGTTTCCTTTAACGTTGTACGATTTTAATTTGGTTAGTAATTCGGCATGGTTTGCTTTGTCAAAAGCTTTCGTAAAATCGGTGTAAATCGCGACTGCTTGTGAACTTTCTTCCATGTCTTTTGTAATGTACTGCCGATATAGAAGAAGGTTGGTAACAGTGGATCTTCCTTGAGAGAATCCATGCTGTTCCACTACTAAAATAGTTTCCTACATTATTCTTTACTTTTAACTTATAAATTAGAGTTATAACGGACTCCTTCCACGAGTTAAATACTATACCTGTCGACAGTGATTTGTTGAATATGGAACACAGCTGTTCAGAAAGGACAGTACCACATTTTTTTAATGAAAATAGGAGATATTCCAGCTGGACGCGCGCTCTTATTTGCATATACGTGTTTCATTTTGCTATTTACATCTGCAGTTGACAATTGCAGCTTTGATAAACCGGTATCGTGATTAGAATCCTGTGTTATATTTTGTAAATTTTTGTCCTAATAGATGCAGATCCGAAGTAGGAAGCAAATATATTAGTGATCTCTATAATTATTGGTTTAAACTCTATCTCATGACATGCAACTTGAAATACCTGCCTCTTTTTGTTTATCATTTACAAAACGCCAGAAGATTTTTGCATTATTTTCTATCCCTATCTTTATTTTATCAGTATATTTTCGATACAATGAGTCATTTAGCGCTTTGCAACGTGACCTTAGAGAAACGAACAGTTCTTAATCGTAAGATTGTTGTGTTTCCTTATATTTTTTATGAGTTGCTTTTTTAGGTTAATTAGATTGATGATCTGAAAGTTAAACCATTTTGTATACATTGCAATTTTCACCATCTTTTGAGGAACATACTTCGAGATTACAAAATGAAGGTGATAGTACAAACAATTTGTTGCGTCTTATACCGCTTCTCGCTCACACTCTGCATCCCAGTTTACCTCAGCGAGATATTCGTCTATACGTGGATAATTCGCTTTTCCAAAATCTAATATAATATGCTTATTTTGTGGAGATTTAGAATTTCCTGTAAGTTCAGCCTTTAATTCTAATGGCCTGCCTGAATCTTTACAAATAATCTTTAATAATAATAATAATTCTTCTGGTTTGTCAACACTGTTCCTCATAACATTCTACAAAGATTGGTACCTCCGCGCCTAGAGACCTGACTCCAAGGAACAGTGTTGAACGATGTTGTTTTGCGTAAATTTCCCGCTCTTGCTTACCTTCTAGGACCGACGGAGCAGAACTGGACGACGTACACGTTCCAGTTGCGTCGGGATTGGTTGCTTTAAGGAACCATGATCGGAGCTCCCGGTACCTACAACTTCTCATAATATAATCGGGATGTGGCGACGCCATCGACCGAGAGCTCGGGCTCTTGCAGTCAGCCACGATGCATTGGGCTGACTCCCCAATGCAACGAATTCTGCGTTTACGTCACCAGTATCGGCAAGTGCCACCCACAACAGGCCTCTCTCGGATAAAGGCCATGGTTCAGTTGGGAGCAGCAATAGGACCGAACCGAGGCGTTGGACCGCCTGAAAACATCAATTTACATGGTCGGACCGTTGGGTCAATATGCTCCCGGAATATGCTCATAAAACGCCTTAGTATTTATGTGATCAGGTATTCTTTTTCGCAAAAATGGATATGAAGCTCTTTATCGGCAAGAAGAAGGGCAGCATCCTCCAGCGAACATACCACCCGTCCCAGCAAGACCACCTTTGAAGATAGCCGATAATGCCAACATGAGAAGTAGGAGATCTATCCACCAAAAAGTCTTTCTCAGGATGGACAAATTATCTGAAGTCAGTAATGCTTTACAGCAGCTTCCTATTGATGAACTTCCCTTGGAAGATGTGGATAACGAAGACCTGATTCAAGCTGAAGGCATAGGTGCTATGGATAATGAATATCAAGTACTGGACCCACTAGAACCACATCCGGACATAAATAACGATGATCTGAACAGCTAATTCCCCGAAAAACTACAGCACATTGAAAGGAATTTTGGTCATGCTTTAAGAGAATTCAGACATGTAGAACCAACACAAAGGCATTCTCTGCCCAAGATGAACATCACAAATGATCTGTGTGCACTAATAGAACACCTGAACAGCAAGGTTTTACCTATGCATTTAAATGCAACACAAACTGCGATAGAGGTGCAAACTCTCGTATACTATGCAGCTGTGGCAACCATTAGAACGTTGGGCCGCAGAACTAGGCCTACAAATGCAGTCTTTGCTCCAGGAAAGGAGCGAGATCCACCATGGAAGTTCAGGTTGGATATGGATGTCAGAAAAGTAAGGTGCAAATAGGGTCGACTGACTCAATATAAAAAAGGGAATAGAACCAGAAAGCTGATCCAACATGTTACTTCAATCATCCATTGGATGAGATTATAGACGCCCAACGGCAAAGACTTGATGTTCTTACTGCTAGACTGCGTCGTTACAAGAAAAGTAGTGCAAGAAGGCAACAAAATCGAACCTTTCAGGCAGATGAAACAAGGTTCTATCGTGAACTGAGTGTAAAGCAAAAAAACCAGCAAGACACCAAAGTGCCTCAACTGGAAGATATGACTAACTATTGGTCGGGTATTTAGGGAAAACTGACAGAAGCAATTTAAACTCTGCGTAGTCTCAACTAAAGAAGGCAATAGCTAGCAATAACCCTGAAATGGAGCTGACTAGCATCACAGCTTTAGATGTTTCAACGGTTTTGAAAAGAACAAGTAACTGGAAAGCTCCAGGTCCGTATATGGTGCACAAATTCTGGTACAAGTACCTGACAAGATCATGAAACAACCATATCTGATGCCAAGATTAATGCTCCAGGGTACTACGTGTATGTTGCCTAAAAAATCAGATGCTCAAAATCTATCGGATTTCCGGCCGATAGCCTATCATCCAACAACATATAAATGTCTTACAGCTATCATAGCAGATAAGGTAAATTCTCACTGCGACGAGAATAACATCCTAACAAAAGAACAAAAAGGATGTTGTAAAAACTCTCGAGGCAGTAAATATCTAGTCACCGTAGACGCTGTTGCCATGACGCAAGCTCGTAAATATCAAAGAAACTTGCACATGGCATACATTAACTACAAGCAAGCGTTTCCTTCCGCACCACATGACTGTTTACTTGAAGTCTTAAAAATATAAATTTGCCCACGCATCATTGACTTCCTATGTCGTGCGATGATGCTTTGGGGTACAAGAATCAAGTATTTTGATCTTGGACAATCAAGGATGACTATATCAATACGCATTACGATGGGTATATTTTCAGGAGACTCCTTCAGTGCATTATGGTTTTGTTTAGCGTTGAGCCCACTGAGCAAAATACTTAATAGCATATCTCATGGGTTCCGAATTCATGATAACGAGGATGGTAATCAAGTGACCCATCTTCTATACATGGATGACCTAAAGCTATACGCTAGTTCAAACCGGAAACTGCAGCAAGTGATCGATGTCACAAAGCTGTTTTCCAATGATATCCACACGAAGTTCGGACTAGAGAAATGCAAAACAGTGCATTTAAGCAGAGGAGAATTAGGGAATGCAGAGATAGAGAACAATTTCGAGAATGATATCGAGGCAATGGCTGAGGGGGAGTCATATAAATACTTGGGTATTCTCGAATCTAAGGGTATTCATAATACGATAGTTAAGAAAAACCTAACGACTGCCTTCACTACAAGGCTCAGATTAGTTCTGAAGAGTTCTCTTAACTCGGCAAACAAGATCAGGGCAATCAACACCTATGCCATCCCTGTCCTCACGCACTTCTTTGGGCTTATCAAATGGTCGAACTCCGATCTCGAACGATTAAACAGAATCAGCCGCGTAGAAATGACGAAGCATCGAATGCACCACAGTAATTCGGCGATTGAAAGGGTAGTTCTACTACGACATAGAGGGGGTAGGGGCATTGTAGAGGTCAGGAAACTGTGAGTCGCAAGTTATACAGTTGCGAGACTATTTTAACAGCAAGTGAGATGTTACGCTTTACGACACCATCTGTAAAGCTGATCTTGACTACACGCCCTTGAATTTGTCCTCAGAGAAGGCCTTGAATATCAGGGCAGAAACCATAGAGGAATTAGAAACACAATAGAGACAGAAAGCCATCTACGGCGAGCACCTCACAGCGTTAGATCAACATGAAGTGGATAGTGAGGCATCTAATATTTGGCTGAGAAAGGACGTCCTGTATCCAGAAACGGAAGAATTCGTTATTGTGACACAGGACAGGGTTGTCAGCACCAGAAATTATCGCAAACACGTCCTACATCAAGACGTGCTTCACCAGTGTCGATTATGTGGAAATACCAACGAATCCATCGAGCGCATTATTGATGATTGTCGCGTAATAGCTCAAGGAGAATATACGCATAGGCATAATGATGTGCCAAACATTATACATCAACAAATTAACTTAAACCTAGGACTCTTAATAGAATGGATGCCTTTCTATAGATACATTCCAATGCCCGTTTTAGAAAACGAAGATTACATCTTATATTGGGATGTTACTATTCAGTCGGATCATTACATCCGAGCCAATCGACCGGACATCGTAGTGCGAGAAAAAAAGGTGGAAGGGTCTACCAAGATCCACAAGTATAGCGAGCTAAGTCATGAAGTAAAGACTATATGGAGGAATGTGAAACATGCATCTATTCATCCTATTGTGATTTCGGCTACAGGCAATGCGCGCGCAAGATGCACTGAACATCTTGAATAGTTAGGAGTCAGTAAGAACTGGCAGCAGCTCAGAAGGCGGTCTTATTAAACACCTGTCGCATTGTAAGAAGCTTCCTGGTCCAACTAAAAACCAGGGCAAACACAGTGATACATGGGAGCTCTAAGAAAGCATCCAGAGGTGACGGTTGTCACCTCCAACACTCACGGCCGCTGTGTAAGGATAACAGCGGTAAACGACGAACTGCAAGCTACACCATGCTCCTAATCTTGTACCTAAAACATCGTCGCAAATGATTTTATACATCCGATTAGATTAACTAATTACATCCTCATCTCATCAGTTACTTGGCTTAGTCCGTGGCTATCATGGAAAACCGGGTTCTTTTTAACCCGAAAACAAGTATGAAAAAAAAAACATAATAATAATCTTTAATCTTTATTATTTTTGATCGTTATAAGCTTGCTACAGAATGCGTGTCTAATTGCTATTAAAACTCCGGCACCCCTCTCGTATTGACTTGTTAGAACATCCCTGTCTTTTTAGAAAACTTTATATTCATTTAGCCCTAGTTCTGAATTTTCTATAACCCCAATAAGACATGCTTCAGTAAGTACAATAATGGCGCATTTTTAAACAGTTGTTTACAAAGCGATTCGGAGGTGACGAAGCTTTGTACATATTTTGATAATTTATTTGAAGACAGGGTAAGGATGAAGTAGTCAGGTCACTGTGCTGTAACGTTGCTGTACTCACTTTTTGCAGATTGAGAAGTAGAGTCCACAATTTTCGGAATGTCTTGCACGAACTTGATTTTCTTGTTTTAGTAGCCCTTGTTCCTCAATTCCTCAAGTTCCTTTTGCTGTTTCTTGTAGTCATCTCATTGCATAATAGTTTGATCTGCATGAAAATGCACTTGTCCTTTATATTTTTATTTCTGTTTCAGCATAGAGATAGCCGATTCCGCGTCCTTCTTCTCTGTCGTGGTCCACTATTTCAAGATGACTAATACTTCTCTCGCATGCAGATTCTAAATTATCCAAATCCTCCTTGCGTTGTTTATTCTCTTCTGCCAGTTGTTGATAAGATGATTCAAGATTAAAGATCCTACCTTTTACAGACTCAAATTGACTTATCAGGAAATCTTTTTGCTTGCAGATTTTTTTAAGTAGGCAATAAGACTACATTATTAAATTTTCGAGAGTTTTGCTTCACTTTTTTCAGTCTTTCGGAGATCATATTTAGCTGAGTTAGAATTTGTGAGAATGCAGAATCAGTAAATGGACTTTATTTAGTTGGAGTTGTGGAGATGGATGAATTTTGCATCAGCGCTAATATTGTGCGATATGCAAGTAAAGAATTCGGACTTATTCTAGTTGATTCAGATGTACGTGACAAAATTAAATCATCAAAACTGTCACGATTGTCCTCGTCTGATTCTGAGGTATAGCTCTTATCCAGTTCAGTCTTAGCTTTTTTTTCCTCATCCGGATCCGTAGTTGACGGAGCTTCCCTAACTGATAAGGATGTGGCCAATGACGTATTTATCGTTTTGTCAATCATTTAAGTAGCTGCAGGAATTG
>CAKNWW010297376.1:1365-17548 GCA_932074435.1 Andricus kollari | reverse complement strand
ATTGTTAATAATTTTCAATTATTTTTGTTTAATTTTAGTTACTAGAAATTTTTAGAAATTTTAGTATTTTTTATATAAATTGATAACACGGCATTGCCATTTCTGTCTTTCTGAATGTTTCTCTTTCTCGTTTGAAAAATGGAGCAAAACGATAGTTTTGTCTCCGCTCTTTTCGCAATGATTGTTAAAAAATTATTATTGTTAATTAAATTTTTTTGAACATACTATTGAAATTTAAATATCAACTTGAAGCTTGAAATATAAATAAAAATGTATCCTGAAAGGAAAATAACCTAAAGGCAAATATGTCAATTCCATTGCTTAACCTCACTTTTTCAATTTTTTGTTACACTTTTATAATTAAAAAGTTTTTTATATCAGTTTTTTTCACAATTTTTTATAGAACAATGGGGAAAGGAAAATTTGGAACTATTTTGTACTGATGATCATGTTTATAGACTTCTCTTTTTAATTATCCTGATGAGGAAAACTATTCGTTTTCGAAACGTCGATGAATTGGAATAAAGGATCCAGCGAATGAATTTTTTTTGGTCTAAAGAATGTCATTTTTACCATCTTTAACATTATATTTTTATACATATCATTAGAAAATCTAAAACACGCGATTTTTAAAATTGCAAAATGGGTAGTTTGAGCAGAATTAATTTAGCTACTGTGATCGTTCGAATTGAAACAATAATTGACGTAGTAAGATATTACGTAAGAATGTTTTAACCCCTCCGCCCCCCGAGGTAAGGTCATGTAGAGATTTTTAAAACCCCCCTCCCCCTCGGGACCCTTACGTAATTGATGAATGGCCCCTGAGGACCAAATTGAGTAATGGCAAATATAACTGCTAATAGTTCCTTTTCCATAACATTATACTTAAACTGAGCACCCTGTAACGCACGTGAAGCGTATGCTATTTGTAAATCCTTTCCAATGGGACCCTGACTCGACACAGCTCCCAAAGCATATTCTGAAGCATTTGTAGTTACTGCAGAGGGTTTAGAAAAATCCGGATATTGCAATATTAGGTCTGAGCAGAGAATATTTTTTTATTTTTCAAAGGCTTCTTGTGTATCTGATGTCCATTCGAAAGCTACTACCTTTTTTAAAAGGTTATTGAGAGGTTTAGCTATAAGAGCAAATCCGGGTACAAATTGCCTATAATATCCGGCTAGTCCTAAGCATTGTTTAATATTTTTTCGACATTTTGGCTGAGGAAAGCGTCTAACAGTTTCTAACTTTTTGGGATCAGGTTTTAAACCATCATGTGATATTATATGTCCCAAATTAACGATTTCTTTGCGGAGAAATTTGCATTTTTCGGGCTGTAGAAGGAAGTTCGCAGTTTTTAAACACCCCATAAGCAGCCCTGATAGTACCCTATCCATTAATCTCTGAAATTTCGCGGGTGTATTTTTCATTCCAAATGGCATTCGATTAAATTCATAATGACCAAAAGAGCTGGAAAAGCTCGTTTTATGCCTATCCTTGGGTTCGACCTCTATCTGATGGAAGCCTTGTGTTAGGTCAAGGACCGTAAAATATTTAGCTCCTCCCAGCTGATCTAAAATGTCTATAATATTGGGAAGGGGATAAACATCCCCTATACTTTTTTCGTTCAAGGCTCTATAGTCTATTACCATACGCCATCTTTTATTGCCTGGAGGGTCAGGTTGCTTAGGTACAACCCATACAGGGCAATTATAAGGAGAATCTGAGGTGAAATTGATTTATTTTTGATCAAATCTGCGGTTTCATTGATGATAACTTCTTTATGAATGGGCGGATGCCTGTAACCCTTTTTATAGAAAGGAATTTCAGCGGTTAATGTAATGTTGTGTTCAATAGCATTGGAGCATCATAAACGATCTCCTTCCAAATAAAATTGCGTTGTATATTTTGATATAGTGGAAACTAATGTACCTCGTTCTTCTTTATTTAAATCGGCTAAATCTAGTGCGTCCATCAATCTGCCTAAACGATCCTCATCGTGATTTTGAATATTTTTCATATTTTTAGTAGAAGTTTCTGGAAGAGCTTTTGGAAGCTCAAATTCTTACAAAGTTACTGGAGGCAAAGTGAGTAAAGTGTCCCTGGTGGTGGTATTTATACGAGATGAAGTAATTTTATCTTTTCTACCTTTAACTACAACTCTTCCCAAATATATTCCAGGTCCTAAATCTACGAGTGGCAAATATCCTTCTCCTATTTCCGGGTTTGTAACTGTCAAGTTAACAATTTGTTTAGTTCTAGCTTTTATCTGCAAATATACATTTTCGAATTCAGGTGTGAATGGAAAAGTACCTAATGGATGTGTAATTTGTTGTTCTTTCAGATGGATCGAGGATTCTTTAAGAAATGGCATTTCCACAATCCTATCGGCTGGGAGAGGGAGTTCGTCGGGAACCACCTGAAAGGAGCAAGGACTGTCATTAGTCTTCTTATCAGTACCTCGCCCAATGTAATTACGGACTTCCCCCCTATTTCACATAAAATAAATCTGGGTACCTGATTTATGGGTGTATTTAATTTCAATTTGCCCTCATGGATTATATTTAGTTCAGCTCCCGTATCTACCAAAAAGAGTCCTTTATTGCTGGCTATTTCATCAGCAAACAATTTGATTTTGGGAGATTTTTCTTGCCGTTCTGGGTCCCAAGTAAATAGAATACGTCTACTAGATGTAATTTCCGGGGAAAGTTCACTGTGACACCATCCCAGAGAACTTTAACTCGTTTAAAGAATTTCCTTTTTCTGCTTCATTATCTTCGATCTTTTTTGTGAGGATTTTACAATTATTAATGCCATGATCATTGCCCTCAGAGTATTTGCAAAATTTCAAATTTTTATTCTCTTCTATATTTTTAGAAATGCAATCTCTAGCGAATTATCCCGTTTGTTTACATTTGATGCATTCTACTTTGGAGTTATCGCTCGAACATTCTCGCGCAAAGTGCCCTGCCTTGACACACTTATAACAAGCCTCAGGATTTGGGGAATTAGGCTTTGCGCAACCCCAATCGTGGTAACCCGGCTCGCCGCATTGGCGACAGGTGATCACTGAGGAGCTATTTGCTGACCGCCTCCTCTCCTCCCCCGAATGACAACTCCACCCTTATCCTGAGATCCTGAAGGGTTTGTTAAACCTCTTCCGAATCCTTGTCCTCTATTACTTCCGAATGCATGTGTCCTAGCATTTCCCCTATAATGGCATCTTGAAGAGATCCATGTCTTTCCATTCGTACCCTCAAAACTAAATTAGGTTTCAATCCCATTACAAAATTTTCACAGGCCGTGTCTCTGGCCGATCTGATCATCGAGTCAGATTCAATTATCGAGTTTTCACTTCCACAAGTTATACTATATTTTTTAAAATTTCGCTTACCCTGTCCCCGAATTCTAGGGCACTTTCGTTATATTTTTGTGTCACGGTTGCTAGCATGGAATTCAGTTGACTTAAATTGCTATGTTTGGTAAAAATATTTTTTAGATGTTTTAATAAGGTGTCCAAGGTATGAATTTCCCTGTCAAGAAGCGAATTATAGGTGCTGCCGGAAATGCGCGATCTAACGATTAACAATAAATGTTGGCGATCTTCAGCTGCTATTGAATTACGCGCGTATATGCAGTCTCGCACAAAACGGCTGACGGGATTTGTACGAATTCAAGTGCGGCTTTGAAAGAAATTGGCCTTGAGGGCTCCTGCCTTGGCAAAGAAAAAAGTCCAGAGTCGTCAAGTATAGCTCCAGCATGAACACACCCCGTCGCTCCAGTTTCCAGTGTATTGAGTTTGACTATCAAAGGACTACCTGTCATTTGCGCTGTCAAATTAGAGTGGGTTGGGGTATTAAAATCGGAATTCAAATTCCTTACCACACTCGGATTAAGCGTGTAATGGAGTAATTACAACAATTTTTGGTTCTGCGGAGTAGTTACATCCAAGCTGCAAATAGTATTAGAACACGATGGAGTTGGTTCTCTAGTATTAATTTCGGTGTTGGATAAAGCAGCAGTGGGTGGTGCATTTACCCCATTTATTAATCCCTCAGCCCCGTTACCTATGATGGAATTATTACCATCATTATTACCCTCTATTGTTCTATCAAGGGAATTATTTTCCTCGGCCTTCTTAAATAATTTTTACACTTTGTTTTAATCTAATTCTTAATTAACCACAATATACAGGGTGTCCCAGACTTAAGTGTCGGGACTTATATAGCTGTATTACCATTGAAAAAATAAATAGAAAATTCCTTTTCCAAAAATTAGTTGAAGTGTTAGTTTTTGAGTTATTAAATGATTAAGCTGGACCAATCAGGAGCACGGTATAAACAGTCGCGCGTACGCGAGCGTGAGTCCAGCGCAGTGTTGTTGAGCGAGGGGAGAACAGCAGGCACTACACTTCGTTGGACTCCCGTTCACGTACGCACGGCTGTTTATACCGTGCTCCTGATTGGTCCAGCTTCAACATTTAATAACTCAAAAACTAAAACTTCAACTGATTTTTGGAAAAGGAATTTTAGATTTATTTTTAAAATTTTTATACAGCCATATAAGTCCGGACACTTGAGTCTGGGATACCCTGTATACAAAAAAAGTGACACAAATGAGAGAGACTGGTAAACGAAAATTTCAATTTTTACTTCAGCGAACTGACTCAACTTTTTGAAGTTCTAGATGAATGGTTAGCTAAATCAAATCTATTTCGGCACTATATAATTTTGAAATTTAAATAAATTATATACACACACACACATTCACTGGCTTTATAAATTGAATACAATTGTTTCACGAGCTAGCCTGTTCAGTTTTCTGCTAATACAAACTCATCTTCAGGTCGATCCTTGGTCCTTGCATCAGCCTGCGGTGATAGAGAGGAAACAAATTAAACATTTTTATTTTCCATGGTCTCTGCAACCACCGTCTGCGAACCCCTGATAAATTTGTGATATCACTTGCCTCCTGATTTAAAAACCACGGCAAAAACCTTGGAGGGGGGGGGGGGTTCGCGGCTTGTTCTCTCGTCCTTAATGTCCTTTCTTCACGGCTCGTATCCTCGTTCACCCTCGAATCTTCTTCTGGATCTCAAAAATCGATGTTGCTCCCGGATCGCGCAGCGATCCATGGATCTTCCGCGCAATCCTACTCTCAATCATACTCATACTTCCAGCCAATCAAAATTCAGATTTACACCCCCAACTTGACTAAAGCATGACCTAATTCCTCGTCAACCCATGATGATACCGCAACCTAGTTCGCTTTCTGAAAAATGCCCATTAACCACGTTTCGTCGATTCAGGCTCAAATCTCATTTCATGCTTCACTATCAAAAACGTCAAATAATTAACAGTAGTAAAAAGTTCATTAGTTTTTAAAGTTTTAGCACAACTAAAAATCAGCTTAAATTCTGGTTCAAACAAGTTAATAACAATGTCTTCTTTATTTAACTTAACTATTGTCGCCCGAACCGTCTTTCCTAAAACCCTTTAGAACTCATTCAATTTACGTTTTTTTCATACTTATTACGCACTCCAAACTAGAGCTGAAAACAAAACCTGTAGCAAACAATATTCTTTTCCAATTACGTGCATATCATAAAATCAAATTGAAACTGAACTTTAGAAATTTTGTTAAACAACAGAGTCAGTTCGCTTTCTTAAAATACCAAGTCTCTGTCTTTAATTATTCAATTATTTATTAATCCAAATTCTTTATTAATTATTTAATAATCCTATTAGTGAATCTACTTCTGATCAAAATGGATTTGAACGAGGTGCGAATATCTCATGTCATTTCGCATGTCCGGGAGGTGCTGCCTCTTTATCAACCTCATATTGCAAAAAGCGGACATAGAGATATTGCATTCATATTTCTTCAATATTTCCTGTCATATTCCTGATATGGCAAGGAATATGAATGCAATATTGAGGAAATATTCCGTGTTACTAGGGTGTTTACATAAATAACATCTTATTTTTCTACGCGGGTTTCGACAATTTCTAGAAACATGATCAATAGACTTACAATTATAACATGTCGTACTCCCTGTAGATGAATATATTTTCGATGTGCTGCTCCTACCCTCTTATTTTGATGTCTACTTCTTGAATCCTGTTGCTCCAGTATTATTTGTCGAGGTTCTGGAAAGAAATGAACTATTGATTTTCCCACTTGCTCTCTTTTCTCCAATTCGTTGTCGTCTCGAACTATCCAGCCTTTCAAATCTTAGTAATTCTTGAAGAATCTCGTTCGTTGTAGCAAAATCACGCGAAATAATCACATTAGGAGCATCTTTCGCTAATAAACCTGCTGCTATTTCATCGCGGATATCACTCACAGATAAATCAAGTCCTGAACAGAGCCATATTTTATCCAGAAGTTATTCTTGCACTGTTTCACGAGCACTTGGTGCACAAGCTGCCATCCCTAGCGGACCGTATGAACGGAACGGATACGCTACAGCGTATCCTTAAAGTATCCACATCGTATCCTCTCCGTATCATGGAAGAAAAACTCATTAAAAAAGGAAGATGAACATTTAACTTGTTGAAATTTGGATTCTACGTGAAATTTTGCGTTAGAAGGTCACGGAGTAATTGCAATAGTTTTTCTTGCAACGATAAAAACTTTAAAAAAATATAATACTTATCGACAACGTGGGCTGAAGGCGACTTCAAGCGCATCCATACTCGTTTAAGCAGTACTGTTTAAACGATTATGGATGCGCTTAAAGTTACCTTTAGCAGACTTCAATGACAGCCACTATGTTTTTTTAAATTTCTAACGCCAAAAACTAAACTTATTGCAATTGTGGCATTACCTTCTAACGTAAATTTTAACGTACAATTATAATGGCAACAATTTAGATATTTATTTGGTTTTTGTATTTATTATAATTCGAGATTACTTTAAGATTACTTTAGGGTTACTTTATAGTTACGCTGTAGCGTAACGCTTGCGTTCAGCTGATCCGCCAGCAAGGAGTCCCCTTGCCTCTCACGTTTTGGGGGACTTTGTAGGTTTCGGTTTCAAGTTGGGGAACTTTAATCGAGTATAATAAGCGTTTGTTTATTATACTTATACTGACTTGATATTTGATGTTTTATGTTGATGTGTTGCTCAAAATCATGTAGACCATTTAGAAATGTCCCGGGAGTCAATATCTGGGGATAAATGGTACCATGCTTCCCATCATTTATTGAATCGATCACAAGCTTAATGTCAGCACTCAGCTCTTGCAATGATAATGTGCAAATAATTATTTGGTTATTTATAATTATACTTTGAGTATTAGTGTTTGTTCGATTAATCATTTTATTTAACCTTCATCCACTCGCGCGCTTTGGCATAACACTTGCGCTCGCGCGGCGGCAAATTGCCGCCCCACAGTTTTTCTACACTTTTATAGGGTTTTCACCCATTATAATTTTTTAGGGCCTGTAGTTAAATAATGGCGGTTTCAAAGGTGAATTGAAAGAGAGAAGATTTAACAATGAAAAAAAATTTTTTATACTTGATACATGTTTGAAAAAATATGAAAATTGTACAAATTTTGCACTGAATCAGACAATTTATTTGGCACTGAAAAGGCACTTTGACCGTAGTTACTGTAAAATAGTTATACTTAATGCATCCTAAAAATGTTATTCATTACATCGATCATATAATAACAAGTTGAAGATTCTGCACTGCACTGAGCTCTGTACACGCTTCGGAAAAATCAGATTCGCCCGAAACCTTGCGGAAAAGGGTATAACTAGAGAATACCTGGACCCCTGAATGTCATTACGAACGAGGGGAACACGTGGGACGTTTTAAAATAAAAGGCGGCAATCTGCCGCCAACGCGAGCGGATGAAGGTTAAGCATTCTACATTCGTTTTACTGTACTAGCTGAGTACCTGATTGTCGTGGGAAGCTGAATTTAGAGTTAAAGAAAAAATTGGTCTGATTGGATATGCTTGTAGCGAGTACTTTATTATCTGTGTATAGTTTATCTAATTCGTTGTTGATATGCTCCAAATATTTTTCCTCTAAGGTACCAAAGAGAGTTTTAGAGATGCTACAAACAAAATTGAAGAGTCCTCTTTTGGTCTGGCGAGTTTCAAAGAGCTGGTTCAGGATCCTTTGATTAACGCCTAGACGACCCAGCTGAAAATTCCTGTACAGTTACCTGTGCAGGAACCTGATAGGTTCCTTTCGAGGTTCCTGCACAGGTTCCTGGATAGGAACGTACACAAGTTCCTGGTACACCAGTTCCTGTCGCGGATCCTGCCAGGGAACTTGCGCACGTTCCTGTAGAGGAACCTGGGTATCCAAATACCTGTACAGGTTCCTGCATTATCGTGGATGTTGCTGCAAGAAATTCCGTAGGGAGGATCCTGTACAGGCTCCTGTTTAAGTGGGACACATTTGCAAAAAGTATATGTCCCACATGAATATTCCTGTACAGGAATTTTCAGCTGGGGATCGATTTGAATTTTCAGTATCTTTAACTGCTTAATACAGGCGTGACACATCTGACTGGAATTTTGATAGGCGATATCGAGGTCGGTGAAACGTTGCTCAATTTGCGAGGGATAGATAGAAACGACTAAATGCCAGGGGGTTTGATATAGTTTGGCGGGACCAATATCTTCTGCGTAAACGGTGATATCCTCAAGTGGTGTAAATATTACCTTTACAAAAGCGGACAGAATGAGCAGCAGCGTTATCATCAATCTGCGAATCAGTAGTAAAATGATTTTAATTGATTGGCGTGAACCTGCACTCTTTTATTGTCTAGAAGTATTGTTTAATTGTTGTAGTTCCCAATTTCAACTATTGTGGCAGGGCCTAGCCAATCTGTATCTAACTTTGATGTTTTGAGATTATTAAAAGTTAGGACCATATCTCCGATATCGAATATGGTTTGAGGGATAACTATATGTTTCTCTTGAATCTCCTTGTATTTTTGCTTTTGTTTCGCTATTTTTTGTTTAGCTTTACTGATGTATTTCTCGTGCCGTTCTCTTCATAGAGAGACTAACTCGAAATATTTTAAACTGGTGCTAGTTGCTAACACGGAAGGGATGCTAGTCTTACTTCCAAACGCTAGTTCGAATGGTGTAAATCCTGTCCCCTCATGTGCTGACGTGTTACAATCCATGGTTATTAACTTTAAATTCTTGTCCCAATCATTCTGATTTTCTTCCATTCAGTTTTGATAAGATCTTTTACTTCAATATGAGTTATGAGAGGATCTATTGCATGCAAACGTACTCTCGTAAATCTCCGGTCTTTGCACATTTGACTCTTTTTGTCAATGAGAGTTAGCCACTTAATCTCGTCGAAGGGAGATAGAAGAATGTAATCTTGTTGCAATAATTGCAGTGCTTGCTTTGATTCTTTTAAAGTTTTACCCATAATTTACCTTCAGCGTTTGGTTTTAATATTGTATTGATGTCTGTTTTATTCTTCTGCCAATTAATATATCTCTCGTGAAGTAAGATGTTCAGTTCTTCATCAACCGCATTCATAATTGGTGTTTCAATGCTGACGTGTGAATCTGCAGGTCTATTTGGTTCCATAGATAGGTTCATGGGTTCACTGTCAATTAAACTTTCATCAGTTGTTGCGGCGTTTGGTGCGGCTGTGTCTTCTGCGGGTTGGCTCTGTGCTTTTGCAAGTTCTTCATTGCGAATCGGTAGCACTCTCGACAAAGCATCAGCTGCTTTATTATCTTCCCCTTTGCAGTACTCAATCACATAGACATATTTCTCGAGCTTATGTCTCCACCTGACTAGTTTCCAGGAAGGATCTTTAACGTTAAAGATCCAAGCCAGGGCCTGATGATCTGTTTGAATGTTGAACTTGAGTCCATACAAGTACTGTCTCAGGCACTTTACTGCCCATACGATGGCTAAGAGCTCTTTTTCAGTAGTACTGTAATTTTCTTCAGCGTTATTAAGTACCCTGGAGATGTAACATACTGGATGTCCATCTTGTGACAAAACTGCACCTAGAACCTCTTTTGAAGCATCCGTAGTTAATGTAAACTCTTTTTTATAATCAGGATACCGCAAGACGGGAGAGAAACATTAGAGTGGTCCAAAAAAAGCGAATGTTTAAATGTTTATGGGCGACTGGAAATTCGTATAGCCAAGGCAAAATCAGAATATGCCTATTTTTTTGTTTTTTTTTGTAGAGTCATTTTTCAGCTCGCTAAAAGCAATTGTTCCTCTTATGGAGTTTGACATGTAAAAACACAACTTTTTTTTTCAAGTTCAATTTTTCATAAGAAGTTATAAACCAATTTATTCAATGTTGGAGTTATTTGTTCTCCGAGATTTCAAGATGGATTTAGTCAATTTTTCAGATTTCTGAAATATTATGTAACAATTGTACAACAAGGAGAAATCTACCAAAATTTCAATATTTGCAGACTTTGGTGAACGCTTTGCACGCTTTAGTGAAGTTCGTCTGCAGTGAAATTTTCACAGAGTATACTTTAAACCCCTCAGAATAAATCTGGAAAAGAACAACTGAAATTGTCAATGCTTCATATTAAATAAAGGGGTTTGAAAAATGTGTAAAAACTGATAATTTAACTATAGGTTCACCCGTAGGATATACAGGTGAAGCGTTTATGGCGACTGTAATAAAGGGCTAAGTCGAACCTATTCTATTGGAAATTCGAAATACAAATTGACCCTAAAGGGAGTGGCAGAACTCGGCAAACCGGGTAAAGGCACGAACACACCATAAAATCATGAGTAACTCATCACTTTTGAAATTCTATAAATTCCGATACTGGAAAAGGAAAGTTGCATATTATTTTTATTTTAAACATTTAATAATGTTATTTGAATAAAATGTATCAATCAATGATATGTACAAAATTAAATGAACTACTGCAATTTATTTAGCTATTCATGATCGTATAATATTTGTAAAGTTCCGCGGAGAAAAGGCTCTGAGGGCAACAAAAATATTTTTTCATTGTTACTTAGTCGCTCTTTTATAATAAGTAAAATCATTTTTTAATTTGCAAAAGTTGAATTATTATTAAACTACAGAGTACGGCCAATTTTCCTGAGTACATCATGTACCCGATAGTGATAAGACATCGTTAAAAAAATCTGTAGAGACTATAAGTGCGAAGGAGACACACTTATACAAATTAATATTGCTGCCTCTCTTCAACCAACAGCAGTTTTTCAGAGTTTGTGGTGTTTACGGGTAGGGTGTTTAGGTTAGTCGGAGTAAGCTGCTAACAATGACACTTAAAGTATTCAGTAAGAAACTTTTAGGGCGTAGGTCTCTAGGACCTCTAGGATCTCTAGGCAGACAAGCACATTAAGGAGAGTTACCACATTGGGACGGAGTGAGAAGAAGCCTCCCTCCAGTCGCCAAGCAGGTGAGTCCTTATAGTGGACTCACAGGTTTATCACTTTTACATTACTTTAACAAAAATTTTAAAAACATTTTAGCGATGTGAAAAATGACTATACAATGAAACAAAAAAAAGGCATATTCTGATTTTTCCTGGGCTATACGAATTTCCAGTCGCCCATGAACATTTAAACAGTCGCTTTTTTGGACCACTGTAAGGAACATAATTCTTTTTTTAGAATCTGGAAAGCTTTTTCACAGTATTGCGTCCAAGTAAAGTTTACTTTGCTTTTTGTAAGTTCCGTTAGGGGTTTGGCCTTGCTGGAAAAATCTTCAATGAACTTCCGGTAATAACCGTCAAGTCCCAAAAAGGATTTTAGTTTTGTGGCATTACTGGGTCTCTTGAGTTTTTTGGGATTCGGTTTAACTCGATCCTTAGCGATGACGTGTCCCAAGTACTCAAGCTCGGGTCTGAAGTACTCACATTTATCGGGCTGCAGTCTGAGTCCATTTTGTCTCAGCCTTTCAAAGATGGTGACCAAATCCTGATTATTCTCCTGTAATGTGGATCCAAAAACCACAATATCATCCAGGTACACGAAACAGATTCTTCCAATTAATCCTTTGAACGCAGTATCCATCATGCGTTGGAAGGTGACAGGGGCATTCTTCAACCCAAATGACATACGTTCGAATTCGAGGTGTCTTTCGGACGTAGAGAAAGCTGTGTATTTCTTTGAGTTTTCTTCCATGGGTATCTGGTGGAATGTGGATGAGAGATCAAAGGCTGAAAAGAATTTCGCCTTTCCCAGATAGTCCAAGATTTCATCAATAACTGGGAGTGGGTACGCATCTTGGTCTGTCTTTTCGTTCAGCTTGCGGAAGTCCACTACAATTCTCCACTTTTTCTTACCTGAAGCATCCGTTTTTTTTGTACAGCCCACAATGGAGAATTGTACGGTGAATCGAAATCCCTTATTACCTTCTTGGTGTACATTCCTTCAACTTGAGTATTTATTTTTTGCTTGTGACACTCCGGGGTTCTGCAGGACTTATTGTTGATAATCTTTTCATCTTTTATAACAATTTTATGTACGGCTAAGTTTGTTCATGGTACTGGATCTCCTGGAAGCAAAAAAACATCGTGATAATGTACAATAATTTTTTCTATCGAAACTCTGTGATCTTCTTTGATGTGGGAGAGTCTAGAATTTTCCCTTAGTAGTGAAATTCGTTTGTAGTAGTTCTCTGACGTTATGTATTGAATCTTTTCCCTTGGTTCCTTAATCTTGATGTAATTATATTTGATTTCGCTTGTTGGTATTACTATAGTTTTATCGGAATGATTCACAATAGGTACTTGGATTTGTCCTGTCGTGATTCTGTAGACCGAAGCCGGCACGTGGGGATTTTCTTCTATAATTACGTGTCCATTTTTCCTAATGGTATCGATTTTTACAACTTCGACACTGGATTCAGGGATAAATATGCCATTGTCAATCAGATCATGATTGTATCCATTTACTTCTAAATTCCTGTTGGACAGATTAAAATCATACTTGTATAGAAACGGTATTCCGATTATTCCGTCTTCACGTACAGGAAATTCCTCAGGCACTATATGAAAAAAGATTATCTTTACCAAGGTATTTACAATTAATTGCCCGTGTAAATAAATGCCTGTCGTTTCCCATGTGAAATTCTTTATTGCAATTTTCGGTGGGATGTTTCGGTTTCAACGGATTTTCTTTAATTAAATTAATCGATGATCCACTGTCGATTACTAATTTTTCCTCTCGTCGTAATCCGTGTACGTCTGCTCGTATTGAAAACAGTCTTCCGCACATGGCTGATAGTCGATCACTCAGGCCTGTATCTCTTGCTCCTCCTGTTGAGTTTTCTCGTAATCTTTTTCCTCCTCCGCTTCTTTTTCGTACGTGCAGCTTGTTGTCTGACATTATCTGATTTTCATCGAACTAAATCAGCGGAGCTATTGGTACCTAAATTGTGTCTTAAACGTTGGAACAACTCATCATAACTGCTAATGTGCGTAAATCTAATAGCCCTTTTTGCATTTTCGATTATTTTTACCGCGATAATGAAATCAAGCAATAAATTGGGTTGATTACATCGCTTTTGGGCTCGTTTTACACTTTTAATACAATCTTCTACGCCATTGTCGTCACGCCCTTTTAAAAGGCTCTATAGTCCTGATTATGTACTAAGTAGGCGTCGACCCATTTTCTGGATCTTGGACAATACGACTATCCAACGAAATGTGTTCAAGCGTTTGGCTTGTGAAGGACGGCGGACGGACCTGTGTGCCGCTTTCCGGGTTTTCGGTGACGCGATTGTCTGTCGATGTCTGTTCGCGTGGTGTTTTCGCGAGGGAAAACGGATGGACTTGTCTTTGTTCGTGTGGCGGAGAAGATCCTGCGTTTTGCTGATGTGCAGGAAGGAAGAGCGAAATCTTTTTTGCAGCATTTGAAGGAACATTGATAGGATCGGCCATTGTAGGGATATTAATGGAAGGGCTATCACTTAAATGATCTTCGGAATCGTTACCGCTCTCCTCCGTAGATTATGAGATTTGACTTCGATATGTTTTAAAATCCAGTGCGACTATAAAAATTTATCTAATTTCGAAATTCAAATAAACCTGTGGCTAAAGTACAGAGACGCATGTGGACCGAAAAATATTACTTCCTCGCCGAGACACGGATCACACTTAGTATTACGGACAAAAAGATACTTGAAATTAAATATTCTTCATCTAATTTGATATTACTTACAGTGATTGCATTTTGTAGGTTTTTGGCGATGGTCATTGTGTTGCACAGCTAAGTAGTCGTGGGCGTTGGTGTCGGCGTTATCGGCGGTGTCGAAGTGTGGAGAGCAATTCCAATCGGTGCTAGCTTGCCTAGTTGACGTATCCCCTTTCCAGGACTCTGGACCTCAGGACCACCTCCTAGAGTTACTTCGTTCACCCTAATTGATGGTTTGTCCTTGTGTCTATTCGCGTTCAAATTAAAATTTGATGGCGAATATATGGCCAAAAGGAGAATTTATGCAATAGTATTTTATTTTATTTTTACGGCCGTTTTTAATTTCTGGAAGCTTAGACTTCTTCAATTTCCAGGGCTTCTTCTGATACCAGCACAGATCTCGTAAGGGTCAGTGGGATCCGGGCAGGATCGCCAAAATGTGACGGCGCGGGGTTTCACGATAGAATTTATTTATTGATTAACAATCACTTATGCTTTTCCACTTGAACCAATCATTTAATCCACAATATTGGTTAATCACTAAGTTCCGGGGGTTTGGGCTCCGTAGAACTAAACACACGGAATAGAGTTTCAATACTTTATTTTCAAGACACCATCGGAGTAGAACTAACGCCTCGAGCCTAGGCGTTACGTGTAGAGGGCTCGCTTAAGAGCTAGTTTAACGGTAGTGGTGGGATAAAGACCCATCTAACATAGTTTAAAGGCGGTGAGGCAAAGGCTCGTCTCACAAATTCTACGTGTGGATTTGTTTTGAAAGCGCGCGAGGAATCTTCGAGTCATGTCACCTCTACTACACAGAACCAACAGAGAGTTTGCGAGAAATGTAATTCCCCAAACAAATGGAATAAAAATATAACAGCAACTCTTTAAAAAAGGCTTTCTTGAAAGCGTATGATTTTTTTCCCAATTAGAATCATTTTTAATACAAAATAAAAAAGTATATTTCGAGATTTGATAACAAGAAATCACGTTTTATCATACACATACGTCGACGAAAAATCTATAAAATTTTGAAATAATTTTCGTTTTATTTTAGAGGAATTACAGAATATCAGGAAAAATTAGAGTGAGTTTAAAAGATATTTAAGACATTAAGATGTTTTTCAGAAATTTAAAAATATTTTATAAATTTTCGGAAAACAATTCAAGTTTTAAAGTATTTTTAATCTCTTCAAAACTCGAATGTTTGCTCAAATTTGAAAAATTCTTAAAAATTAAAAAATGCCTTAAAATCTTCGAGACTTTTTTTTTAAATTTATAGACATTTTCAGAGAAATCTTAAGAAAATTTTCGTATTCTTTCAAAATTCTTAAGAAGCGTCTAAATTTTTTTTCATAATGCTAAAAAAATGTAGCTTGGTTTAAGAGTGTTTGTTCTTTCTTAAATTGTAAATTATTTTCACATATTTTTAAAACTTTAAAACCTTTGAAATATCTTTTGAAATAATTCAGTTTGCCTACAAAATTTTTTGATTGTCTTAATAACTTTTAAATTCTGTTATAAATAAATAATTCTAAAATCTACATAATTTGAAACTTTCCCAAAAATCTTATTAGCGGTACCGTTAACTATTTTTTTACGGGTACCGACAGTTTACAAATTTCGTAAATTAAGATATTGCAAGTTATTGTCAATTATTTCATTTTCTTAACTCTTTAAAAGTGTGAAAAAGTTTACAAAATGTATACTGCGGTAGAAAAATGTTAATAACAGTGTTTGGCTGCTTTTTATCGTCATCTGATATTGTGGCGAGCTTGACTCAGTTTATTGTCTCTTTAGTTTACCCATTCTCAGAAAAGGGGTTTCACCGGAAATAAAACTGTAAGCTCTGCGCGTAGCTCGAAGGTCAGCGCCGAGCAGGTAGAATGGAACCTTTTCCCACGACTTTATATGTAATTGGATCAGGAATTTGTTTTCACTTTTATAACTATTATTTTCTTAAAAGTTCAGTTAAAGTTGACCCTTTGTGGTGAGAGGTTCAATTTTGCTAGTGTGAACGAGTCTCATGTTGGATTA